>SRLM01000212.1:180014-202082 GCA_015708895.1 Populus ilicifolia
TATATCTGGTCTGGTACATGTCAAGTACCTTAAGCTTTCTACTAAGCTTTTGAAGTAAGTTGGATCAACATTTCCAACTTTACTTTTCCTCAATTCCACTCCATTCTCAACTGGAGTTGATACTGGATTGCAACTTTTCATTTTGAACCTTTCAAGAATATCTTTGGCATAACTTCTTTGGGATACAAAAATCCCTTCTTCTTTCTGCACCACTTCCAAGCCAAGAAAATGTGCCATCAGACCAATGTCTGTCATCTCAAACTCTTGTACCATGCTTTTCTTGAAGTCTTCGAAAATGGTAGGATTGTTGCCGGTGAATATCAAGTCATCAACATATAGGCACACAAATAATATGCTGCCATCTGCTTCTTTCTTCACATAAATTGCGTGTTCATATGGACATTTTTCAAATCCATTATCTTGAAAATACTTGTCAATTCTGGTATTCCAAGCACGCGGAGCTTGCTTCAAACCGTAGAGGGCTTTCTTCAACTTGTATACTTTGCCTTCATTTTCAGCATCAATGTATCCAAGTGGTTGTTCAACATAAATCTCTTCTTCTAGGAAGCCATTCAGAAATGTTGACTTCACATCAAGTTGATAGATCTTCCATCTATGTTGTGCTGCTAGTGAGATCATCGGTCTGATTGTCTTTAACCGGGCTACTGGAGCAAACACTTCTCCATAGTTAATGCCTTCTCTCTGTTTGTAGCCTTTCACCACTAATCTTGCTTTGTATCTTTGCACTTCTCCTTTTACATTCTTCTTTGTCTTATAGACCCATTTGACACCTATTGCTTTCTTGTTTTCTGGTAGATAAGTCAGCTTCCAGGTATCATTCTTCTCAATGGCATGTATTTCTTCATCCATTGCTTTTATCCACTTCTCTTCTGTAATAGCTTCATTGAAGCTAAGTGGGTCACTATCTGTAAAAAAACAAAATAGAGTTGTATCTTCCATTACTTGAGTGGCGTCAAACAGCTCTTCTAGATTTCTCATCCTTCTTGGTCCTTCTGATGAGGATGCTGATGATGATTCTGGCATGTTTCTCTTGTTGAATACAGGAAATCTATGTACCGGACTTTGTGGCTCATCTTCTGGTACTATCGGACCTTTTGTAAGTACTGTTAGTACTTCTTCATCTTCAAGGATCAAATCAGTGCTGATCCATTTAACTGCTTCTTGGTCATCATTCCATTTCCATGTTTTATCTTCTTCAAAGATAACATCTCTACTCATAATTACTTTCTTGGTGATGGGATTATACAGCTTGTATCCCATTCTTCTCTCACCATATCCGACAAAGATGCATTTCTCACTTTTATCATCGAGTTTAGTCCTTCTTGCATCTAGGATCTTTGCATATGCCACATAACCAAAAACTCGAAGATGAGTAACACTTGGTTTGTGACCACTCCATGCTTCTTGTGGAGTGACAACTTGTAAACTTCTGGTTGGGCAGCAGTTCAGCAAATATACTACACATGATACAGCTTCAGCCCAGTATTGCTTGGACAATTTCTTTGCTTTGAGTAGACTTCTTGCCATATCAAGAATTGTTCGATTCTTCCTCTCAGCTACACCATTCAGCTGTGGTGTATAAGCCAGTGTTGTCTGATGTCTGATGCCTTGTTGTGTACAAAAGGCTTCAAAATCATTTGCTGTATATTCTCCACCTTGATCAGATCTTACGGTTCTGATCTTGTAGCCACTTTGCTTCTCAACAATTGTTTTAAAATCTTTAAAACAATTGAACACTTCTGACTTCCTCTTCAAAAAATATACTCATGTCTTTCTGCTAAAATCATCAATGAAAGTGAGGAAGTACCTATTCTGTCCAATCGACATAGGCTTTATAGGACCACACACATCTGTGTGTACTAACTCCAGTGGCTTGTTTGCTTTCCAGTTGACTTTTTTGGCAAAACTGGATCTGTGATGTTTGCTAAGGACACAACTCTCACAGACTTCTTCTGGATGATCAATGTGGGGCATACCTTTGACCATCTTTTTGCTTGCTAGCATCTTCAGACTTGTGAAATTCAGATGTCCAAGCCTCAGGTGCCAAAGCCATTCTTCACTGTTGGTGATGGCACTCAAACACTTTGCTGCATCATATTGGATGTTTAAAGGAAACATCCTATTCTTGGACATTTTTACATAGGCAATTAATCTCCCATTGTAGTCTGTAATTGTCACATGACAATTTTTCATGTAAAGTGTATAGCCTCTCTCCAAAAGTTGACCTATGCTCACCAAGTTCTGCTTTATGGCTGGGACATAGTAGACATCGACGATGTAGCTATGATCGCCATTCTTCAACTTGATTGGGATGTTGCCTTTACCTTTGAATGGAACTTTTGACGTATCTTTAAAGGTGACAAAACCTTGTATGGTCTCATCTAGATCACCAAATAAATCTCGTTGACTACACATGTGATTGCTGGCTTCAGAATCAAGATACCAAATATTCTCTTGATTCTTGTCAAGTCCTTGTTGGACAAATAATGCAGCTGCTCCTCTATTGTTGACATTCTCTTCTGCATAATTGACTTGCTCACGTATCAGTGGAGCTTTCTTTTGACATTCAGTGCTATAGTGCCCAAATTGATTGCAATTATAACACTGAATATTCCTCTTATCATGGTTATTGTAACCACCTCCTCTTCCTCTAGGAGTGAATCCTTGTTGTCCTCGACCTTCTCTTGTGGTGTTTCTTCCACCTCTTCCTCTAAAACCTGTATTCCAAGAACCTCTACCTTAAAATCATTGAAATCCTCCTCGTGTTTGTTGACTTCTTCCTCGAGTGGTGTATCCACTTGTTAAAGTCTCCCCTTGCTCATATTTATCTTTGAGAGACAATTTTGCTTGTAAGGCATGCTCAATTGCCTTATCTCCATTTCTTTTTACAATCTTCTGCTCATGAGCTTGCAAAGAACTCATAAGTTCATCCACTGTTAACTTGTCCACTTCTTTGGATTCTTCAATAGCAACAACAACAAAATCAAATTTTGGATCTAGGGATCTCAAAATTTTCTCTGTAATTCGAGCATCTGAAAGGGCTTCTCCATTTCTTCTCATCTGATTGACTATCACCATAATTCTTGTGTGATAATCAGAAATGGATTCTGAGGACTTCATTTGTAACAATTCAAATTCACCTCGCAAAGATTGGAGACGAATCTTCTTTATTCTGTCAGCACCTTTGTATTTTTGTTGAAGAGCCTCCCATATTTCTTTTGATGTTTCTGCGGAAGCAATGATTTCAAATGTCGCTTCATCAAGACCTTGATAAATGATGGTCTTTGCTTTGTTGTCTTTCTTTCTATTGGCTTTGAGGACTTGCTTCTGTACCTCTGGTAAAGCATCTTCTGATTCTTTGGACTCTGGTTCATCATAACCATATTGCACAATGTCTATACACTCTTATGAACCAAGGAATGCCTTCAATCTGATGCACCAACTATCATAGTTGTCTTTAGTTAGCTTCGGGATGCGTGTTTGTGCATTTTCTGTAGTCATTTTGCTCTTTAAATGACTATATTACCTTTTTGGGAGTTGAATTTGGCAAAAACAACACCGTAGATGGATCCGGAATGGTCCAAATAGTAGGGAACCAGTCTAACTTTGTAGAAAACGGGTAAAAAATGAGGTGAACCGGTCCAAAAACCAATTCGGGTGGTTTGCTGGGTTGAACCGGGAATATTCCAAGGAATATTCTTTTTTTGACTTTGACTTTAGAATATGGCTCGGAGCTTGGCTTGGCTCCGGAATATGGCTTGGAGCTCGACTCGGCTTCAAATATGGCTCGTGGCTTGGCTCGTGGCTCAAATATGGCGCGCGTGTGGCTCACTCGTCTTCTTCCTCGGGGCGCGTGAGCTACAGTGCTGAAACTTCAGACGGAGAGTGTGGTCCACCCCGTGCTCCGATTGACCTGATTTTTGCACCGTTGAGTTCGTATTGATGAGCTCTACACTTTGGAATGATCAAAACTTGTTTTTGACAACTTTGAAAATTCGGATATTTCCCAAAAATACCTCTGTTTTCTAACGAACGGGGCTCTGATACCAATTGTTGGTGGGAGAAACCACTTGTGGTGGCTTTAAAACACTCAGATGGGATAAAACGCACTCTTTTATTTCAAGAACAAAGCTTACAATTACATAAACAAAAGCTTACAACAACCTCTCTCTTTTTCTCTCTTTCTCTCTAGTGTTTCTCTCAATCTCTCCATACATAATTGTATAAACTTATCTATCTATTTATACACGAAATCAAAACAAGAAAATTCAACTTTCAAGTGTGAAGGCGGTTTGTGACCGACCGTGTAAAAGTGGTTGGCGGCTGGTCGGTTGGTGGCTGGGCGGTGACAGCTGGTGGCTGCCTTCCTTGACCTTCTGGATTGAGTTTACTTCAACACGACTGTGTTGCTGTCAAAGTTTGACTAAAGATTTCATTTTGATACAGGATCGCATACAATAGGCCAAGCAAGATGCGTGACCTTCTGAGGCAGAATATATGACAATTTAAGTGATATTGATGCTGGTTTCGCTAGCACCAGAAGATGTAATTGTCCATCTGCTTCCGGTGATGGAAATAATAATCTTGCTCCACTTGATTTGGTGACACCCAATTCTTTCGATAACAATTACTTCAGGAACCTCATTCAAAGGAGGGGACTTCTTCAATCAGACCAAGTGCTCTTTAGGGGTCAATCTACAGACAGCATAGTCACCGAGTACAGCAGGAACCCTTCACTTTTTAGTTCTGATTTTGCCGCTACCATGTTAAGGATGAGAGACATAGAACCACTGACAGGTTCTCGAGGAGAGATACGAAGGGTTTGCAGTGTTGTTAATTGATTCGCTGAACAACCATTCAAATTCAAGATTTTTTCCTCGTTTGATTCTTAAAATAAATAGTGGCTTGAGCAAGATATAATCTACTCGAAGCAACCCAATAGTCATTCAAGAAGCCGTTATTTAATTGTATTCAATAATGATTCAATCTTTTTTATAAGTGTAATTAAGTAAGAGTTTATTTTAATTCTGAGTGCATGGAATGGAATAATTTAAGCTAATGGTTTTGTGTTTTGTTTTTATTTTGTTGTTATAAGTCTCATAGCCCAATTTCAACTTTTTCTTAAATATTTTTAAATAAAAAATCTAGCAATTTTGCTAGAGCAGGCTAAGAAGAGTTTCAAATGCATAGAGAAATCAATGTGGAATTTTAGATAAAATTGAGAGTCTAATTGTACTTCATTACACTCAAGATTAAAATATAATGCAAATTTAAGATTAAATCAAATGATTATCCGATGGATTTGAAAGTTTAAGGATATAATTATGTTTTTAACATGCCAATTTAATTTAATCATGAATCCAATTAAAGGTTTAATTAAATTTTGTAATTAATTTGAGTCAAATTAAAAGAATTAATTAAGTGTAAGGACTTAATTAGGTTTTTAATTGGTCAAATTAATGTTAGTAAGGACTTAACTTGTGAAAACTTAAGTTTAAAAGCTTAATTTTGATTTAATTGAGAAAATTAAAATTTTAAAGAGCCAAATTTAAATTTTTCAAACCTAATTAGGTGAAATCAGGGATGAAATTACAAAAATAAAATAAAATTTAAAGGTTAATTAAAGGCTAATTGAAGAAATTCAAGATCAAGGACCTCTTTTCAAAGGGCATGTGAATTCAAGGACCTAATAAATCTCACCTGCATAAGCATGTATATTTTATAAATTTTTAATCCTTATCCGTACATAATTCAAATTCCTATTTCCATATCATAAACAAATTTCCCTATTAAAAAAAAGGAACTCATAAATTTCTTGCTTTCTTTTTCCTAGCAAAAACATTATGCTTAAATGTGGAATAATATTCCATTTTAAATTTTCTTAATATAAATCTCTTATTCATCCTTCAATAGTTAATTTACAAATAAATAAGCACACTCCATGGTAAAGTAACCATCTTCATCAATTATGTCTTAGCCAAAATTGTCTCTTTCTATGGTATTTTTTTCCCAATCATTTCACCCTAATTTTTTCATTCAAACAAATTTTCCTAATTTTTTCATTCAAACAAATTTTGTTATTACATAGCCATTTTTCACATAATTAAACATTAATTAATAATCAAAACACATCATTTAACACTTTAACATTCAATTTCAAGAATCCCTGTGTCCTAAAACTTCTCATTTAACATTACACACAAAAACCATTTAAATTAATTATTTTTGGAGAGTTTCATACCTCCCAACTCAAATCACTAAACTCAAAGGGTTGTTTTAAAACTTGACAGGGGTGAAATTAAATTGATTCTTGAAATAAAAAAAATTCAATTTAAGACTTGATTGAATAAATCAAAAAATTAAAAAAGAAGTTTCTTTTTTAATCTAATTCAACCGTAAATGCTAAAAGGATGTCATTTTATTTAAATGAAATAATGAGTTTAAACTAAAACAACGAGTTTTTGATCAAAATGACGCTTTGTTTGGCACTGTTCATTATCTTTTTCCTTTGTACTAGAAATCCTACGCGAATAACTACTTTTCAGAGGCATTTAATGCCTCATCTCTCCACTTGACAAAACAAATTTATTATGTTTTTTAAAGGAGAAGAACACAACCACCACTCTTTCTCCCTTGTTTTCAAAGACACTAGACAAAACCACCTTTGGTCCAACCCTAACATCACATTTTCCAGCCTCTTTCCACAACGTTTCCATTATCTCCATTCACACTAATAAAAAAAACCAACCTAGATACTATTTTCTTTTCCTTTCATGATAGCACCATCATCAATCTATGTAGCATTATTGTGAGCAGGACGACCTTCATTCAATAGCTTGCCATTTGTTGCTACCCAATTTTTGACCCATGTTTTTTATAATTGTTTTTTTTTAAAATCAAAAATAGAAAAAAACAATGAAACCCCCCCCCCAAAAAAAAATGCACTTTGATATATTCACATTGGTTTTTAGCATTTTCAACATCATTTTAGAAAAATTAAATTTTCAAAGATATTTTGAACGTGTTCAACTTTTAATGCGTAAATTTTACAATCACTGATTTTTTTTGTTGAGTCAATGTTGATATTGCTTGTTTTAAAAATACAAAAAAAATAATCAAAATTTACAAAAAAAGGAAAAAAAAAGGAAAGGAAAAGTTGAGGGACTAGTTTGAAAACCTAGCAAAACTTCTCCTATAAATACCATGCTATAGTAAATGCAAAATGGGAAAAAAAAATCTCTGTGAGGAGGCGTAGAGAAATATGAGGGAAAAGAAAAGAAAACCCTAAAAACCTAATCTTCTCCACTCCAAGCATGGAGCCCCCTTCTCCTCAAACCCACGGCTCCCGCTTAAGCCATCAAGCCTTTCCTTCCTCAGCCGCCGAGCAGCCTCCAGCGGCAGCAACAACCCAGCAGCGCCCATAGACCGGCAGTCCTTGGTCATGCCAATGGCCACCTGAAGCAGAAGAAGAGGAAACAAAAAAAACTTGCAGAGATGCAGTAGATATGAAAAGGAAAAGGGGGAGAAGCAGATCCGAAAACAATGAAAGAAAAATCATCTGTTATTGCATTTGTGGTTGTTTTTACAGGTCGCCACCAGCAAGGAAAGTGAAGAGGGGAGGAAGCTATAACAGATAACCCCCGTTGGTTGATTTCAGGGCGGCGCATGGGCTCACGCGCTGCCAGTGGCGGCGACGCATGGACCAAACACGCCGCCAGTGTTCCCATGCACAGAAACCTCCCAGCACTATTCTCGAGGCTTTCTTTGTAATTTTTGGACGTTGATAGGTGTTTTTAGATTACTTTTATTTTGAGTTATTGTTATTTTGTAATATGTAAATGTGGATATAAAGAAAAAAAGGAAAACAAAGAAAAATATAGTAAAGGAAATGTGTGTGCGAATTTGTATTTTTATTTGTGTTATTGAATTATAAATATAAAAAAAAAAAGAATTAATTATTTAATTTGAATATGGTTAAATATCTCAAGGATAAATAAAATCATCATATATTTTCCATGAAAGTATAAGAACATGTTTCTATACATGATTGTGGGATTTAGTAACTGATTTATTAAACTCTTAGAATTTAATTAATATTTTAGATTTTCAAATTATAATAAACTGTAAAGCAGCTTATCTCAGGCAGAGTGCGCTAGAGATGCTAATACCTTTTCTTGCCACAATTTCTGATAAAGACTAGTACATTTGGGTTTCCTAGTAATCCTCAATGGAATATTAGCCACAATTTCTGATAAAGACTAGTACATTTGGGTTTCCTAGTAACCTTCAATGGAATATTAGGTTAGGTGATGACTTTTTAAAAACTAATCAAGCAAGCAATAAACAAAAATCGTTGAATCGCCGCATGGATTTTGACGTGCGACGCCATTAACAATAATAATATGAACTCCAACACCAACCATGTCTAGCAGTAGCTACCTCTTCTTCCCTACCATAATGTCTTCAACTCCATCAACCTCCACTAGCAAACCACCAAGCGTTACTATCTTTTTTTCAGCCACCATTAATGATATGAACCAAGCCAAATTTGAATTTAGCCTTAAAATATTCGTTGATAAAATATATTTCTTAAATAGTATATTGGAGCAGGATGAAATTTTACAGGGAGATACTACACATATAGGGTCCATTAAGGTTAGTTAGAGGAGACCATATTATATTTTTTTAGCTGAAAATTTCAGTAGCAAGTTGAAGAATAAACGTTAGTTTTCCTTTTATTTGTTTGTGGCAAAACAATCTTTCTTAATAGGAACAAAGATTGTATACTGACTTATCAAAGATTAACTGGTTTTATGACATCATTCGCATACTTAAAGTTCTTAGGTACAAAGTTATTTCTGAATCTAAGTCTTTTTTCAATACCTTTTCTTCTTAAGTACATGGTTATTTGAGTTAAAATTCTATCAAACTTAATTTTTGGTTGTAGGTTTTTATATACTTCATTAAGGGCTGCTTAACCATGTGATCAAGAGATTTACATCAATTGAGTCATGTCAGTAATGGCTAAATAACAAGTTGGACCTTTGTTTCATACGAGCTTGCATGGTTGGCTTAGGTTTTAGGTGGCTAGGTCGGGTCTAATCCACACATTAAAAAAGATCTAAATAATTTTAGGGATTGTTTTACAAATATTTATGCATTCCATACATGTTTTTGTAACAATTTTTTTTAATATTAATCCATACACTTATATGTAAGATACGAAGTCGGTATTAAAAATACTTGATTTTTATCAAATAAAAATTTAAAAAATCTAAAAAATTATTTTTTTCCTTATTCAAAAAGGCATGAAAATAGGTTAGTCCAGACCATATCATTACTGTATAAATTAGACAATTTGTAGTATTTTATCTTTCCTCTCCTTACCAGCATATCCTGCCACTACTCTTATCCTAATGAACTTAGAGAAGATAATAACATTTTGAATACTATAGTTGGATTGAATTTGCACCTATCCCTATCCTTATCTTGAAGATAATAACATTTTGGTGGTAGCACAAAGTTTCCTTTCGGAATCATTGCACTTGTATGCTTATCCAGCATTTGAAATTTCTATGTCCTAAAAACCTAATGAGCGCACAGATTAAAAAGAAGAGAATCTTGGTTCATATCATCTGTAAGGAAAAATAAAATAATAAATTTTATGAAAATTTCAATCCATCCTAGGCCACCGGTCCCATCTAAAAAAACCACTCAGAAAATGGAAGATAAACCCTAATGAGAAGATTGAGCCGACCTCTATAATTCGCCACATTCCTTCAATATAATGACAACTCTAATTAGACAAATAATGAAGTGAATTGGTGAAGAATATGGAAATGACGGTGATGATGATGAATAAAAGCTCAAAGCAATTCTCCAATTTGAGGATATACCAAATCAAGCTCCATAGGTTTGTGCTTCTTTCTTATTAGTCTTTTTATTTCTTTATTTCATCTTCTGTTATGGTTGACAAAGGTTTAAAAAGGAATAAAACAATGGATTGTAATTGTTTTTATTTATTTAATAGATTTTAGAGCAAAATAAAAATAAAAATGGGGAGTCAATGCACATCCAGTTTCATACACCATGGCTCATATTGGTTGGATCATGCATAGGCATTGAATCTGGTTTTATTTTGGTTATTTTTCTTTCTTTTTTTGCATTTACAATATTTTTTTTTTGTAATATCAACATCTATCTCTTCTTCTTTTTACGTAATTAACATGGTTTAAGAACTTATCTAATTTTGGAGTGTTCAAGCTTGATATATCAATGAATTTTAATATAAAAATATTAGAAGCAAAGTTTTTGATAGATATAGTTCTAATATAATATAATAGATTAAGGACCTCATCAATTTTGTGTTTTTTTTTTTGCATTGGAAATAGCTTTTTTATGATTATTAAATTGTTGCAGGTTAAAATCACCATCCTTCGAAATTGATGCTTGTGAGTCGCTCATGATGGTCTAATTCTTGAGCATTGCACTTTATTTTTTCCCGTCATCGAAGGATACACCATACTCATGGATGCTCCTTGAAGAACTTGTCAGTGCTAGATGGAGGCATCTTCTTGTCATGAGATTATAATTGCAAAATAATAAAGATAAAATGTAGACTGTTTTAGATGCTTTGTAATAGCTACATGTAGGTAATGGCCAGGATGCAAGAGAATCTGAGTAGTAAATATTAAAGCAATATTGTAAATTGATTTGTTTTCAAGTTTTTGTTTTCATTTACACCTTTCACCTTGTATTGAGCGATTATTCATCAAGTAACAAGTGGGATTTAATTGTATGGAATGAGAAATATAATACATTTGAATCATTCCTACGGAATATGGTTTGTTTTTCTTTTCTTTTTACTAAGGATGATAATTTTAAGTACACAAAAATAGACTTATTCGTAGAACTAGGACTACATTTGAATCATTTTCAGTCTAATTGCCACCAACATTCGCACTAGGGTTCTTGAAGGCACTGAAGAAGACGAAGATGATAAGGGAAAACTAAAATTTTCCCAGATTGAAGATTTGCACTCCAATCCGTGGAACATGCCCTCCAGGGCATCATCTGATGAGGTAACGAATACAGTAACTTGACTTTTATTGTCAACGTGTGCGCCTTAAAATTCTGCTCCTAACTACGTACGTCATCTGGAATCTAACTAGACTGAAGGTTCAAGTTGTATATTTATTGAATAGATATTAAAATGATATATTTACTGAATCAATATTAAAATAATATTACTTTAATTCTTAAGATCAAATGATATTATTTTGGATAAATCTAGAAAAACAATTCTTAAAATTGATTAGACTATATCTTATCCAAGTTCAGTATAATAAATCGAGTTTGATTGGGTCAATATTCAAACCAATTCACCAGCTTTAGTTAAATTTAAAGTTGATGGATAGATTTATTAACTATGCTATCATTTAAAAATAAATAAATAAAATGTTATTTTTATTTTTTATTATTTCATAATGATTATTGTTACTCAATTTTGAACCCCACGTGCTGGAGATGGTGTATACCCCTTTTGAATTGAGTATAGGAGTTTAGCTCATGTTCGCCAGAAAATTGACAAAAGTAGAGAGAAATAATTTTTTTCAAAACCTTGTTTGAGCTATTTTCTACTCTTTTTATCTTTCCCCTTTGCTACCAAAATCATCAAGCTTTTTTAAGTTGATCAGGAGTCTTCATATATAGAATTGTTTCATGCATCACATTTTAATTTTTGAAAGCATACACAAGTTTCAGATTACGTGGGGGATTAGCAGTTTAACTTACGACTTTTAGTTAAGATTTAAGTTTGTATAAAACCCAAATCTTTGTTGAGTGCTTAGACTATAGTAATTGGTACATGTGCCATCTCACTATCTGCTAAGTCCCCATATTGTCTTTATAACGGCGATCACTAGGACAACAAGAGAGCTTTTTTAAAGACCAAATAGTAAACCTACCCTCTATCTCATGTAAAAGAATTAGAACCTGCCTTTATGATATATGCTCTGTATACATTGTTTTGCATCTTAGAAAGCCCTTCTTAAAGTATCTTGAATTCAGGACTCATGGGGGATATATTGGTCATCACCTAAAAAATTTCTATTGTAGAGTTTGAGCAAAAGTAGAAATTCTTATTTCATCATGCAAGAGTTATAACTATATGTCATCCCTCAAAGGGCAAGTTTATCACATAGATTGCATGTCATATATTTGTCATGCTTGTATCGGGATGAAAAATAGCTTTGCCCATTCGAGGTTTACTACACTGGACTGAAAAAGATGGATAATAAAGAAAGGAGTCAGAGAAAGGCTCATTGTCAAAAGAAAGTTGAGAGTATCAAAGGTGTAGTAGCTAGACTAAGATCTGCCTGAACAAGTGTAGAGAAATAGAAAGGAAATGTCCACACAATTTTTTATGGGAATACTGCTTATCCATGTCCCATTAAAGGTGCACCTCTCTTTTTTAGTCATGTGCCATGGGAGCAATGCCTTCAATCAAATAATGACAACCTTTGTTCTTAGTTAGTTGCATAGTTAGTTGTATATGGCATCAACATCTTCCAATGGCACCCAATGGTTGTTAGCCTTCTTTGAACTTACCCTTATTTTGAGTTTAATTTTAAAAAAACATGACTAGACATTGAACTTTTATATGGCAGAGCTCTCTTTGTAGAAGTTTGTTTGTGGATTTGCTAGTGGAAATGCAAGAAGGAATGTAGTAGTTTCATATGCTATGGAACTTTTCCCTATTAGTTTCAACATTGAAACATTGTAGTAGGTAGAAGAGCCAAACATGGTTTGAAAAACATGATTAGACATCAAACTTCTATTTTATAGTACCACTAATTTTTTTTATTTAAATCGGTTCGGTTTGGTTTATTCAATTTCAGTCTTTTAAAACCAAAAATTGAACCAAATTGACTTGTTTTTTAATTTTTATAATTGGTTTAATTAGTTTTTGTTTTATGACTTGGTTTTTTTCAGTTTTCTCAGTTTAATTGGTTTTTTGGTTTTTTTGCTCACCTTTACATTTAAGATACAACAAAACTTTAAATTTATAGACACAATATCTTTAAGTTTATTAAAAAATTCTATTTTATTTATGATAAACTTAAATAGAGAGCTTATCGAGAAAAAATAGGGATAAAAAAAGATTGTTTCTTATTAATTTCTATTAACATCAAACTGATATTTATAAATAAAATAATACCTTTTAAGATTGTTACTTCCTAATTTTTGATCCATGTTTTTGATAAATTTTCTGAAAAAAAAATAATAAAAAAAATGAAAACTCTAAAAAATATATTTTGATATATTTGCATCAGTTTTAGCACTTTGAATATTATTTTAAAAGAATTTAAATTTCAAAGGTATTTTGAACACGTTTAACTTTTAATGTATTAATTTTACAATCACTAATTTTTTTTATCAAGTTTATGTTGATATTGCTTGCTTTAAAAAGTACAAAACAAAAAAAAATCAAAATTTACAAAAAAAATAAGGAAAAAAATAATTAAGGGACTAGTTTGGAAACCTACCAACAGTTCTCCTATAAATAACGGGCTACAGTGAAAAAAATGGAAAGGAGAAAAATTTTAGGGGACCGGCGAAGGAAATTTTGTGAGGAAGGGGAAAAACCCTAAAAAAAAAAAACCTAGAAACCTAAACCCTTTCACCCGGCCGGGACCTTCCCTCTCTAAGCCTCCCATTTCCTTCTCACGGTCTCCGGCTCCTTGTCATCTCCCACCCTCACAAGAGCTGCCCTCATTCCCATCTTCTCCTTCCAGCCGTTGTTCTCCCTCCTGAAGTAAAAAGGAGCCGCAGCCCACCCATCTTTTTTTTTTTTTTTTGAAAACGTAGCTGCCATCCCCGGGGTCTTTGGTTTTTCTCTCCCAAAATCAAAAAAGCCAAAGACCCCCAACCATTTCAGATCCTCTTTACTGAGCCAAGAGCCCTCACTCTGACTTCCCTATTTCCCTCACAAACTGGCCACAACTAGAATCGGAGAGCCAAAGGGAGGCCACCGCTCTTATCTATTTTGCTTCTTCTTCATTAACGATGGATCAGCCAAAATAGCCCTTACTCTTCATCATCTTCTGTAAATGACTAGCAGCAGCATCACAAACGCCTTCGCCTGAACCGGCCACCTGAACCCGCTGACTGAACAACCACTCCATTCTTCTCAGCAGCAACGATTAGAACAACAACTTGGCAGCGCCCAGAGACCGGCTGCCCTTTGGACATATCGTCGGCTACCTGAAACAGAGAAGGTGAAACAAAAAGCAAGAAAAACAGATCTGTAAAAGAAATAGATTTGAAACAAGGAAAGACGGACTCAGATTTGAAAACGAAAGAAGATTGGGAATAGATGAAAGAAAAGAAAAACTAAAACAAATTGTTGTTGCGATTTTGTTTCTTTACAGGTGACGTTGCTTCTCACCGCGGTGCAAATGGGAAGAGGAGGAGGAAGTCGTTTCGAATCTCCCCTGTCACTGGTCTTTTCTACAGTGGCACGTGAACCCATGCGCTGCAGTGGAGGCCGCGAGTGGAGGAAACACGCCTCCACAACTCCAACAGTTCCAGCTAGAGGGCCTCTGCAGTTCTTCGACTTTTTAGGTATTTGTTTTTGTAAGTTTTACATATTTTGAATGTGTTTAAATTTCTATTAAATGTTTTTAGTTTATGTTATGTTGTAAACATTGAAATAGAAAAACATAGTAAAAAGTGATGTGTAAGTGTGTGTTTGTATTTTTTTATTTATGTTATCAAATTATAAAAATAAAAAAAATAAAAAGAATTAAATGTTTAATTTGAATATGATTAAATATCTCAAGGACAAATAAAATTATGTTGTATTTCCAGTAAAACTATAAGAACACATTTCTATATTTATTATGAGATTTAATAACTGATTTATTAAAGCCTTAAGAATTTGATTAATATTTTAAATTTTCAAATCACATCAAATCGTAAAGCAACTTCCCTCAAGTATGCTGTACTAAGGGTGCTTAATACCTTCTCTAACCACTTCCTTACTCGTGAATCTCTAACAAAGACTAGTATATTTGAGTTTTCTAGTAACCCTCAATCAAATACTAGATGGTAATTCTTAAGATCCTAAATCAAGCAAACAGTATAAAAATTACCATGAATTACCATAGGATGCCGGGAGACATGTGACAAAGATAAAGAGATACATCTTTTTAAACTAATATGTTTTTAGAGTTTAAAGACATACCTATTTAAACAAAAATATTTGTAAAATTTAAAAGGTACACATCTTCAAATCAATATGCATGTAGAGTTTAAAAAAAAACTTTTTATTCAAATTAATTAGTTGAAAAATTTGGTAGGAGGTGGAGACATGCATTATTATTAGATTAATTAATTATAAAAATTTAATTAACTAACTTAAATTAATTAATTTTAAAAATAATAATAAAAATCATTTATGTTACATAATGTCAAATACNATATATATATATATCGATTTTAGCTTTCCCAAAGTTCTGCATTCTGGAGTAGGTGTTCCATGGATATAATACATGAACATGTATTCTTGGTTAGTTATTCTCATCTCTTATTGCATTCCTTTTTCTAACTTCAAAATGTCACCGAGTGAATGGAAACTGAAGATTATTTGAAACTACATGACAGTTTGGTTTGCAATCCTGTGTTTTGTGGCTAAAGTAAATTCATAGCCAACATACATTAATTCTGTGTTTCGACATAATTTTTAAAACAGGAACAGAGCTTATAGTCTTACTATTCCCTTGAATAAAAGCCATGTTAGGTTTTGCCTTTGTCTAAAATTATTACCTCTGTAAACAGACAGAAAACCTTGTTAACAAATTTAGCTAATAATTAATCTAATGGCTCAACTCTTGATTAAAAATGATGAACAGCAGCAGTCACTGGAAATATCCTATCATTCTACCGTGACCAAGAAATTTCGAGTGTAACCTGATGGGTCTGATAGATATATCTTTCTACTCCTTGGATTGGTACACCCACTTTCGTTTCAATTGTTATCCACTCTTTGCAAATGACGTAAAAGTTTCCTAAATCAATCACCCTAGAGATAAATTTTGAAGGCCGGATAAGATAGGGATCCACATTCTAGACCTTGGATTTGAATCAAATCCCTTGATTTCTATCTATTTGGAATGACAGCAAAGTTTTGAATTTCCATCATTAATGTTGTGCTAATTACAGCACAGGCAATATTGACCCAAACACCTTATATGGTACGAAATTATATGATAGGACAAAACCGGTAGGTGGTATCAAGATACCAAATCCAAGAGATAAAGCACGTCGTTTTAGAAAACCTAGAAGGGAATAATCGCATGTCTTCTCTATATAAACATCTTATTCGCCAAACCCCCACAGTCATCAAATGGAACAAACCATGGATAGCCGCCGCCTGCCACAGAGCTCAACTACTTGAAGAGAAGAAAGTCAGTGTCATATTTCATTTATAATAATCTGGGTTAGGGTTTTGACACTAATTGCTCGTTCTTAAACTTTAATTCTGTCTATGTGTGTTTCAGTATCTGTTTTAAGTATCATTGGAGTCTGATCTTTCTTTTTTAACTCTGTGTCTTCAGGTTCTGCGGACCCAAGAAATGAAGGGACGAAGGACCTTCATTTCCGAATGGACCCGGATGAAAAACTTATCAAACATGTCCTTCTGTGGTGGTTTTGGTCATGGAGCGAGTTATCTTCACTTAGATGTGTTGAAAAACACACAGATTCCTCGTACATGTAGTGATTTCGGTTATAAGGGTCTGTCCGAGATCTGATGTTTGTTCATTACATTCTGCAACTCGAAGAAACTAACAAAAAGAAATGGAAGGCTGGGGGCGAGATTGATAGTCGAGGTCCATCAGGATCTCAATCCAATAAAAGGCAGAGATCAAGGTAAAGATGAAGAGGACGTTGCTGCTGATGTTTATTGTATTAATCATCAAGTTTTGAATGTTAACAAATTCTGACTACCTTGGTATGATATGGTTGCTACATGTCATTTAAAGTCGAGATCTTCTACTCTTGGATCTTTGATAGTATATGATTGTCCAGGATCATGCTGAAGATCATGCACATAGAACTTGATTTTCCACTTCTGAATAAATTGCCCTTTGCCTAATCGGAGCAATCGGGCGAAAACGAAAGGTAGAAGCTGGTGGCTTATGCTGTTTCGATTATCCCATAAGATTGAACATCAGCCCATCATGCAATCACTCTCTTTTGCAGCTATTAGCTCATCTGAGATCATCAATGGATGAAATTTCGACTTGACAAATACCATACATAATCATTTTAGTCTTGACTGGCCTGACTCTGTAGCATGGAAGAAGATGGTACATAGGACCATGTGATAATCATCTTAACCCTTCTCGTGACGCTATCTGACATCGACACAGGACAAGATCGTGTGCAGCCTGCTTCAGATCAGTGAATAATGCCAAGAACATGAATATCCCAAGATGAACTCAGGATGAAAAATGATATCCCACTTAAATTTTTTTCAATGTTGTAATAAATCAGATTCAACAATGATGAAAAATCAATGTGTACATCGATTATGATGTAAAAAAATTGCACATTGATAATCTCTTTTATTATCTTTTTCCATGTGAATTTGCTTCTACTTATTTATATCCCTAAAATCTTGATTTATTACTGAAAGCATTGAAATTCGTTAAAAGTTCACTGCCCCATTTTTCAATCTAATCTGGTAGAGCTTCCATAATAATGGCAATTTAAGAAATGTTCAATGCCAACTGAAAAGGAAAAAGAAAAGGAGAGTATATGGTTATCCTTAGTCATGATGAATTCAAATGCTAATGGTACTGCCCTTTCTTTTCTTTTCGTTTTTCTTTTTGACCATATATATTCCAATATCATATATTTAATTTTGATATTTATTTTATGATTTTCAAATCTATTAGGCCCAATTTTTTACAGATATATATCATTTTGAACAAAATCTAACTTATATCATTAACAATTAACTAGAAAGCTAAAAGAGTATGGATTTTTACTGTACCTCTATTCACAAAACACTATTCACTTGAATAGTAGTTGTTTTCTTTTTTTATAATTTTAATTTCATTTTTAATATTATATTTATTAGGGATTGAATTTTTTAATTTTGTTATTTATTTTTTATGAAGTTATTCTAGTTTTATAATTCAGAATGAGGGTTTGACTAATTAATTCAATTAATATGAGTTATTTTTTCCTATGTTTTCTTAATTAACTTTTTTTTTCAATTTCACCATTGAATTTATTGAAAATTACACTTCATGATTTTTTGTATGAAGCTATCTTAATCTTACTTTATTTATAAAAATCTTAATAAAAGAATTAACACATCATGTCATGGCATCCTCTGCACTTTGTAATCTCGTACTCATATTAGTATAAAATAGTCTAGATCAAGATCTCACCAGTACCTAGGTTGCAGTCAAAGTAGGATATCGAACAACTTTTGAACGTAGTGGAATGTCTATAATCTTATGTATTGAAATGTTATAAAAATCTTGTAATATCTTTAGGTTAAATTTATTTCCACACTTTGAATCTTAAATTGCTGCTAGACAACCTTCGATTTGTTCTGGATCACCAAACAAGTGTTGTAACCTATTTTTGGGTTATTCCTCAATTCATATTTTCCTCTTTTTTAAAATAAAATTAAACAAAATAATATTATAAAAAATATAATAGTGAAAAAAGGATGCCAAAGCACCTAGAAAATGATAAAAAATTAGTTGAGGAGGTTCAAAAACACAATAATTGAAATTTGATAGTATTTTATTGACTAATTAGAGTCCTATTAAAAAAAAATATAAGGAAGAAAAGTAAAAAAATCAGATATTTATGGACTCAATTAATTTTTATTAAATGTTTAATTGAATTTATGAAAGGTTTGATTGTAAGAAAAATTGATTTTGAAGTCAATTTGAGCTTTAATTGGATAAAATTAAAGTTCTAGAGTCAAATTAAAATTTTTGAGAGTTAATTTGGTCAAATCAGGGGCTTAATTATATAAATATTGAATTTTGATGGTCAATTATGGACTTAATTGAAGAAATATGAAAAAAAGGATCAAAATGAAAAAGACACATAATAGAAGGGCTATAATTAAAACCAAATTGAGAAAATTAGAAGTTTAGTAATCAATTGAGATCAAATTGCATAAATTCAAGACCAAAGATCAAAGTAAAAAAAACATTTAAGACCGTTGTTTGAATTTGGCAGGGATGTATTCATTTTTAAATCAAAATTGCAATTTAGGACTTGAATGAATAAATCACAAATTGAAGACTAATTTGAACGTTGGCATGTTAATTTTTCACCTTTTTTCTTTTAAATGAAATGACGTGTTGTGTTCAAAACAACGCTGTTTCTTATGTTGCTAACAAAAAAAAAAGAGGTCGAAACAATGTTCTTTTGAACGACACTATGGATCTTCTTCTTCCCTTGGACACATGAAACAGGGGAAAAAAAAAGATTTTTTCTTCTTCTATCACAATCATCGACTCCTTCTAAAAAGACACTAACTCTTTCTAAAAAGACATTGACCACTTTCCACATGTTAGAGGGGAGGCAGCACAGGGGCCGTCCCGTCCATATGTCTCCCTTAGTTTTACCTATAAAAACAGGGGAGCATAAGAAAAAAGAAAAAAAAAAGCAAAAAAAGAAAGAAAGGAGAGAATAGAGAGAATAGCGAAAATGAGAAGAAAAAGTAAAGGAAAACAAAGGAGGGAAAGGACGAAAAAGGAGAAGCACCACCAGTCATTGTAGTCTCTCCATCGCGACAACAATGCCGCTACTGCCATCATCATCACCTCAATGCAATCGCAGGTTAGCCTTCATCCCTCTCCTCCCTCACCTCCTTCGTTTTCTTTTTTCTTTGCCTCTCCATCATTTACGTTGCATGCGAATAATGGAGAGGTCCACTGTATTGGGCTGGTAGCACCAACCCAACCTAACCCATTTTATTTTTTTTTAAAAAATATTTATTTAAAATTTTTATAATTTTCCAGTGTAGTTTTTATGTTATTTTGTTTAATATCGGTCTATATTTTTATATCATAAAAATATGAATTAGATATGAAAATACCTAATTTTTGTCAAAAACTTCCAAAAATACAAACAAAATCTAAGAAAGAAATTTTTTTTTATATATACAACCAAGTGTTTCAAAGCTAAAAAAATCATATTGTGTTTTTCATATACCAAAAAACAATGTTTTAACATGGATTTTGACTTTAATAACTACTTTATTAAAGTCAAGAGAATATTGGTCAAAATATATATATAAAATTTATTTTGTATTATTTTAGTATCAGAGATTATGAATTTATATTTAAAACATATTCCTAATATTAAAAATGTATTTTTTTTACTGATAATATAGAATAGTTAGGTTTTACCTAATAAGATAAGGGGTTCCTTACAGAGGATAACTTTTTTTAAACTGTAGACAAACCAACAATTAAAAACCATAACAAGACCTTAGATTTTATTAGACAATAAAAAATACAGCTTATCTTAGATAAGGTATATTTGGGATGCTAATACCTTCCATTTACACAACTAGTCTTCATACCTCATCTCTGAGTATGATCTTGATCTAAAAATTAAAATGCCTAAATGTATTGCAAATACCTTTTTTTATAGGCCAAAATTTGAAACTATTAATTTGATGACTAATTAGAGTTTACTCATCTCCTCTACTACCTTATAAATGATCCAATCGTGCTTGCTTGTTATTAGACAACTATGGTCTTTTCTTTTTGTTTGGTATTTATCATAATTTATTTTGGTTTTTTTTAAATTTAATTTTTCCTTACTAAAAAAATAAAAAATAGAAAGAGGTAGCAAATGATGTCATTTTGATGGCACTGTTTGCCTTCTTTTTCCCTAACTTATATTTCCATAAAAAAGAAAGAAGGAATGAATCATATTCTTAGAACTAAGATATTAACCAATTATTTAGAAACTCATCAATTGCATATATATAGTAAGAATGGTTGTTAAATTAGAAATAAGTCCATGCTATTTTGGTTTGATTCTATTTTGGTTTGAGTCTCAGATCTTAATTCTTTAAATAACATTATCTGTAGTGTTCAATGTTAGAAAGTTTATTATTAATGAGATATGGTGTAATCTAAATACAAGATAACATACCTAATTAAAAATTTTTTTGGAAATAAATCCCTTGATTTCTATCTATGTGGAATGATTCCAAATCACAACTTGATTTCTATCTATTTTTGGCCTATGAAAAGAGACCTTTGCCATACATTTAAGTATCTTGGTCTTTAAATCAAGATTATGCCCGTGTTTTCTCTCTTTTTATTTTTGTAACGCTTAAGTTTTGATTTAATTAATATCAAGTTTATGCCTTACAATTCCTTTCCTTTAATTAGTTAACTTTTATCTTATTTATGTTCTTCTTTTGTTTATTTATTTATTTTTCTTTTATTATATTTAGCTAAGTTTATTATGTCTAGGTGAAAAGGTTACACTAATTGTGTAAGAATAAGTATTATGCAAACTTGATATGGAATTTAATTCTTGATAATAACATGTTTTGTATTTGTTATCTTGTTCACTTTTTAATACTTTCCTTATTAAATGACTAATTTAGATTTTTGTTGTATAATATGACACGACAAAAAGATTGATGTCTTCTCCCAAGTGTAGGAGTGTCGAAGTAATAAATAACCCGGCAAAACCGGGGTCGAACCACAGGGAGGTTATTGTACAAATTATAAATAACAACAATACCACAACAACAATAATAACAATAACAACAACAACAATAATAATAATAGTACTACTACTAGTAGTAGTAATAATAATAATAACAACAATAATAAAGAAAAAGAAGAAGATGAGAACTTTGAGATGAAATATTAAAGCAAGGATTAAACAATGATAATAACAAATGTCAAGGTTAGAGGTTCCACTAATGATATGTCAAACAAGTATAGTATAAACTTTTATTATTCAATTGGAAAC
>SRLM01000212.1:204044-334626 GCA_015708895.1 Populus ilicifolia
ATATATATATAAACAAGCTGTCATCTTTTTTTATAGTTACTAAACTATAATTGATTTTTTTAGAGATTATGGGTAAGTTGTTGATAATTAACTAAAAATCCAATATAAAATTACATGTTAATTATTTATATTATCTGTTAAGTAATTTTCTAGAAAAATGTCCATTGATAATTCATTTATTCTATATTAACATGTCCCAAAAATACTTTTTCATAAATATATTTATGATAAAGTTTCATATTAAGAAACTTTATTATCCTTTTAATCAACTTTTTGAGGATAATGCCAAATGTTAGTATATTTATTCTTAGCCTACCATAAATATAAAATCCTTAGTATATTTACTAATAATTTATTTTATAGTAAAAAAAAATTATAATTTTACCAAGTGATTTTATTATTTTTTTGGTTCAATTTTTAAGGATAAAACCAATGATTATTTATTTATCCTATGTAGACCCATGAATAATAAAACCATAATCAAATATTTATGATATGAAAACATTTGTTTTCTCAAGGCAATTTGATTGACATCTAAGAATAAAATTCGTTAAAAAGTCATTTATCCCATGTCAAATGTAACTGAAAATTATGATTTAAAATATTTTTTTTGAAATGATTTCATTATTATTATTTTTTTGATTTCAAAGATCAGAAAACCCTTTTATGATTTTTTTTAATCCAATGTCAATCTATTATATAAAAATACAAATGAAAATTTATGCTATGAATTTTTTTTAAAGAGATCTTATTATATATATATATATATCTATATATATATATATAATGGGTGAACAGTCATTTTTAAAAATCAAATCATGAGTGAAATCCCATCAACTCAGATCCTACTAGCGAAATCACACGTAATGGTTCCCAATAAATTAATCAATTTTGTTTTGCTTTAACTCAGGCACTTATATCTTTAGAGTTTATAGGACCTATTATATTAGGTTAGATATACAATGTAAACCCTCATTCAAAATTAGACAGAAAAGTAACTAAGTGCTTATAGAATAAATTTAACAGAAGTACCAAATAAGTGTTAGAATGAATCAAATACAAAAAAAAATACAGAAATATGAATAAAATATTACTAAGAGTGAGTTACTTGGAAATAAAATTATCAATATATAACTAAATGAAATTCAAATTCACCTGTGTAAAATTTTTTATGAAGACAAATGTTCGGATCCAGGAATTTTATCCTGATAACATGAAATTTACCTTTTAGGTTACCGAGGGAATTTAGTATAGTTACTAAATTATAATTGATATTTTTAGAGATTACGGGTAAGGTGTTGATAATTAACTAAAAATCCAATATAAAATTACATGTTAATTATTTATATTGTCTGTTAAGCAATTTTCTAGAAAAATATCCATTGATAATTCATTTATTCTATATTAACATGTCGCAAAAATACTTTTTCATACATATATTTATGATAAAATTTCATATTAAGAAACTTTATTATCCTTTTAATAAACTTTTTGAGGATAATATCAAATATTGGTATATTTACTCTTAGACTTCAATAATTATTTATTTTAAATTAGATAAAAAATATATTTTTATCAAGTGATTTTATTTTTTATAAGATTGTAAGGATAAAACCAATAATGATTTATTGATCCTACGTGGAGCTGTGAATAATAAAACCTTAATAAAATATTTATGATTTGAAAATATTTGTTTTCTCAAGGCAATTTGATTGACCTCTGAGAATAAAATTCATTAAAAATTTATTTATCCTATGTTTCATTATTATTGTTTTGTTGATTTTAAAGATAAAAAACCATTTTAAGATTTTTCTTTTTCTTCCAATATCAATCTATTATAAGAAAACACAACTGAAAATTTATGCAGTAATTTTTTTTAAAAAAAGATCCTATTTATTGTACATACTGGATTGAAAACAAACATAAATAAAACACAAACAAATAGATTTACGTGATTCCTCAAAACTGGGTAAGTTTATGAAAGCAATAAATTGTATATTATTAAAAGAATGATACAAACATTCAACTCAATCCAATACAATCTTACAAAACTTAGTGTTTCACTCTTATACTTGGTGTTTCTCTTAAATCTGCACTTGCACTCACTCTTCTGCACTCTTGCACTCTTTATCTTTGTCTTCTATATTTTTACCGGAGAAATGGGAGCATATATATTATAGTTGTAAAAAAAGAGGGTGGTTGAGAAAAATATTGACAATTTACAAATGTTGATAATTTGCTACACTATTATCACACACATATATGGACACAACAATCATTTCTAAAAGTCAAATCATGAGTGAAAATCCACCAACTCAGATCCTACTAGCAATCACACATAGAAATTACTCTATGATAATAGGTTAGATATAAAAGTCCTTTTTTCTTATCCTTGATCAATCTAGCATAATAAACAATAAATAAATGTTTACAAGTTGATAATACATTCTTCAAAAACAAAAACAAGTTGATAGAATTGTACTTTTTATCCTACAAAGGAAATCAAAATATTAGTAAATTTTATATTAGTTTTTGTAAAATTTTATCTGGATTGATTAAAAGATAACATTCTAATTACTGGAACTGATGATTACAATACATAATCATTTCAATATTCATTGGCCTGCCTATGCAGCATGGAAGAATATGGTACTTAAGATGATCATCACAAAGAATGACAGTGATAATCATCTCAACCATTCTTGTGATGCTATCTTACATTGACACAGCACATGTTACTTGGTAACATGATCTTAGGTTGTAAATTGATGTCCCACTTAAATTTTTTTCTACTTTATAGTGGGTTCAGATTCCATAATGATGAAAAATTCAATTTGTACATTTATTATCTTTTTCCATGTGAATTTATTTCTACATGTATTCCCGGAATCTTGATTTATTACTGGAAGCATTGGGATTCGTTAAAAGTTCACCGCCTCCTTCAGATTTTTCTGGTGAATTTTTATAATAATGGCAATTTATGAAATGTTCAATGCCTGCAGAAAATGTCAACACATGGTCATCCCTGGGCATGATGAATTCAAATGCCAGTGGCTACTGCTTTTTCTTTACTTTTCGTTTTTCATTTTAACCAAATGCCAGAACTGTTCCTAAGCTAGCAACATGCTCTCATTCGCTTCAAATGTCAGTGTTTTTTTTGGTGTTTTTACGATTTTAATATCTATGCAGGCCCAATTTTTTATTTTTATCATTGGCAACAAAATCTGCCGTAATTATATCTTTGACATTCTACTCATGGCAATCGATATAATAGTTAGGAATTTCCTTCTAAAAAGGAAAGAAATTACTCTAGATAACGCTAGTAAAATAAAACCAAAATCCAGTTTTGCATGCTTCGTGTATAATCTCTTAATTATAATATTATTATTATGAAATTCACCAAAGAGACGGACTAAAATTATTAATTAAAGAAAAAAATTACTTTGACTCCTTTTAAATTTGAAGACGTAATATTTTGCCTCATTCTTCTAAAAGATCACACTTTACAAACCAGGTAAATAAAAGGTTTAAATTTTAATGAAAAAAATATCTCATACTTGATTTTTTTCCTTTTTTATTTTTCTTATAAAAAAGATTTTTTCATATAAAAATGTTTAGAAAGAGTGAAATTTTAATATTTTATTGATACTTTTGAAATTTGAATATAACTTACCATAAAAAATTAAAAACAAATTAGAAAGAGAGAGTAAAATAACAATCAAGAAAGCATTATATTAAAAAATAAGAATAATAAAAGAAATTGTTGGGAAAAAAGGAAACCAAACATCCTCAATCCATAGAAAAATAAAAATTAGGTGGGAACTAGGAAGGATTACCTCCCCAGCATGTTGTTCATGGTCACCTATTCACGACAGATCCCAATAGGTCTAAGTGAGACAGACATATCTTACGATGAAAGTACAACATTTTTTCATTCATCAGTAAGATGAGCCATTTAGCTGTGAAGAATCCTAACAGTTTTACGTGGGATAGATGAATCTCCTGCAAAAAGTAAAAAGTTTGTTATTATTGATGAGATAAATAATTTTTAGGTACAAATATTTTTATTAAAGCCGATATTTTTTTAATTTTTTATATATTTAATACATAAAAACATAGGAGGCTATTGATGAATTAACATGATTTATATATGTTATTTTTATCTAAATCTATGTTTAAAATGGTTAAAGAAAAGGTGATAATTCAACATTGTTAGGCTCAGCTAATTCTTAAGCCCAAGTACATGTTGGATTAACAAACTATACCAAATATCTATAAGCTCGATATAGAGAAGTTAATCAAGAAATTAATTGTTTTGTTTTGTATCTTGCTGTTGAAACAGTATGTGAATAAATACAGATTTGAGGAGCTGAAGTTGGTCCAAAACTTGAGCTATACATAAGTATTCTAGTTGTATAGATTTCCTAATTAAAGACTAGAAATCAAGGCTCCGATTACATCTTGATAGCTAGTGATGATAGCTTTCCTTTTTGATTTCTTGCAGAAATAACAGCTTCCTTCTTTACATTCCTCGCAAGAAGGAGGTGTCATCGGCAACACCTATCGTGCCTTTCTTGACAAGGTATGGATGTGATGGAGGTGTCATCGGCAACACCAACCATGTCTCAGCAAGTGGGAATCACGGTATGTTAGTGGGAGAAACCACTTGTGGTGGCTTTGAAACACTCAGATGGGATAAAACACACTCTTTTATTTCAAGAACAAAGCTTACAATTACATAAACAAAAGCTTACAACAACCTTTCTCTTTTTCTCTCTTTCTCTCTAGTGTTTCTCTCAATCTCTCCACATAAAATTGCATAAACTTAGCTATCTATTTATACACGAAATCAAAACAAGAAAATTCAACTTTCAAGTGTGAAGGCGGTATGTGATCGACGGTGTGAAAGCGGCTGGCGGCTGGTTGGTTGGTGGCTGGGCGATGATAGCTGGTGGCTGCCTTCCTTGACCTTCTGGATTGAGTTTACTTCAACAAATCTCCCCTTTAAACTCAATCGAGGGATGTTATTCCAAGCATGAATTTCAATCTGATAAATACATCTCTCTTCAATGGCTTGGTAAAAATATCTGCAACTTGATCATCTGTCTTGCAGGATATCAGCTTGACTTCTTTGTTCTTTACATGCTCTCGGATAAAATGATGACATGTATCAATATGTTTACTTCTTTCATGATACACCGGGTTCTTTGCCAATGCAATCGCTGATCGATTATCGATATAAATCTCTGTAGGATTTTCTTGAGGAAATCCCAAAAACTTCAGCAAATTCCTTAACCATATTAAATGGCATACAACTGAGTTAGCAGCAACATACTCAGCTTCACAGCTTGATAACGTGACAATTGATTGCTTCTTGGGTGACCATGTGAAAGATGTATCTCCCACGAAAAATACAAACCTTGTTGTACTTTTTCTTTCATCCAGATCTCTACCCCAATCACTATCCGAGTAGCCAGTAAGATTGAAATTTGTACTTGAGGTATAAAACATACCTTCATTTATTGTGCCTTTGATGTAGCGAAGAATTCTCTTGGCTGATTCAAATGAGACTGGTCTGACTTCTCCATATATCTGCTGATCAGTCCGACTCCGTAGAGTATATCTGGTCTGGTACATGTCAAGTACCTTAAGCTTCCTACTAAGCTTTTGAAGTAAGTTGGATCAACATTTCCAACTTTACTTTTCCTCAATTCCACTCCATTCTCAACTGGAGTTGATACCGGATTGCAACTTTCCATCTTGAACCTTTCAAGAATATCTTTGGCATAACTTCTTTGGGATACAAAAATCCCTTCTTCTTTCTGCACCACTTCCAAGCCAAGAAAATGTGCCATCAGACCAATGTCTGTCATCTCAAACTCTTGTACCACGCTTTTCTTGAAGTCTTCGAACATGGTAGGATTGTTGCCGGTGAATATCAAGTCATCAACATATAGGCACACAAATAATATGCTGCCATCTGCTTCTTTCTTCACATAAATTGCGTGTTCATATGGACATTTTTCAAATCCATTATCTTGAAAATACTTGTCAATTCTGGTATTCCAAGCACGCGGAGCTTGCTTCAAACCGTAGAGGGCTTTCTTCAACTTGTATACTTTGCCTTCATTTTCAGCATCAATGTATCCAAGTGGTTGTTCAACATAAATCTCTTCTTCTAGGAAGCCATTCAGAAATGCTGACTTCACATCAAGTTGATAGATCTTCCATCTATGTTGTGCTGCTAATGAGATCATCAGTCTGATTGTCTCTAACCGGGCTACTGGAGCAAACACTTCTCCATAGTCAATGCCTTCTCTCTGTTTGTAGCATTTCGCCATTAATCTTGCTTTGTATCTTTACACTTCTCCTTTTGCATTCTTCTTTGTCTTATAGACCCATTTGACACCTATTGCTTTCTTGTTTTCTGGTAGATAAGTCAGCTTCCAGGTATCATTCTTCTCAATGGCATGTATTTCTTCATCCATTGCTTTTATCCACTTCTCTTCTGTGATAGCTTCATTGAAGCTAAGTGGGTCACTATCTGTAAAAAAACAAAATAGAGTTGTATCTTCCATTACTTGAGTGGCGTCATACAGCTCTTCTAGATTTCTCATCCTTCTTGGTCCTTCTGATGAGGATGCTGATGATGGTTCTGGTAATGATGGTATTGATGATGATTCTGGCGTGTTTCTCCTGTTGAATACAAGAAATCTGTGTACCGGACTTTGTGGCTCATCTTCTGGTACTATTGGACCTTCTGCAAGTACTGTTAGTACTTCTTCATCTTCAAGGATCAAATCAGTGCTGATCCATTTAACTGCTTCTTGGTCATCATTCCATTGCCAAGTTTTATCTTCTTCAAAGATAACATCTCTACTCATAATTACCTTCTTGGTGATGGGATTATACAGCTTGTATCCCATTCTTCTCTCACCATATCTGACAAAGATGCATTTCTCATTTTTATCATCGAGTTTAGTCCTTCTTGCATCTGGGATCTTTGCATATGCCACACAACCAAAGACTCGAAGGTGAGTAACACTTGGTTTGTGACCACTCCATGCTTCTTGTGGAGTGACAACTTGCAAACTTCTGGTTGGGCAGCGGTTCAGCAAATATACTGCACATGATACAGCTTCAGCCCAGTATTGCTTGGGCAGCTTTTTTGCTTTGAGTAGACTTCTTGCCATATCAAGAATTGTTCGATTCTTCCTCTCAGCTACACCATTCAGCTGTGGTGTATAAGTCGGTGTTGTCTAATGTCTGATGCCTTGTTGTGTACAAAAGGGTTCAAAGTCATTTGCTGTATATTCTCCACCTTGATCAGATCTTACGGTTCTGATCTTGTAGCCACTTTGCTTCTCAACAATTGCTTTAAAATCTTTAAAACAATCGAACACTTCTGATTTCCTCTTCAAAAAATATACCTATGTCTATCTGCTAAAATCATCAATGAAAGTGAGGAAGTACCTATTCTGTCCAGTTGACATAGGCTTTATAGGACCACACACATCTGTGTGCACTAACTCCAGTGGCTTCTTTGCTTTCCAATTGACTTCTTTGGCAAAACTGGATCTGTGATGTTTGCTGAGGACACAACTTTCATAGACTTCTTCTAGATGATCAATATGGGGCATACCTTTGACCATCTTTTTGCTTGCTAGCATCTTCAGACTTGTGAAATTCAGATGTCCAAGCCTCAGGTGCCAAAGCCATTCTTCATTGTTGGTGATGGCACTCAAACACTTTGCTGCATCATATTGGATGTTTAAAGGAAACATCCTATTCTTGGACATTTTCACATAGGCAATTAATCTCCCATTGTAGTCTGTAATTGTCAGATGACAATTCTTCATGTAAAGTGTATAGCCTCTCATATTTCTTTTGATGTTTCTGCGGAAGCAATGATTTCAAATGTCGCTTCATCAAGACCTTGATAAATGATGGTCTTTGCTTTGTTGTCTTTCTTTCTATTGGCTTTGAGGACTGGCTTCTGTACCTCTGGTAAAGCATCTTCTGATTCTTTGGACTCTGGTTCATCATAACCATATTGCACAATGTCTATACACTTTTGTGAACCAAGGAATGCCTTCAATCTGATGCACCAACTATCATAGTTGTCTTTGGTTAGCTTCGGGATGGGTGTTTGTGCATTTTCTGTAGTCATTTTGGTCTTTAAATGACTATATCACCTTTTTAGGAGTTGAATTTGGCAAAACCGACACCATAGATGGATCTGGAATGGTCCAAATAGTAAGGAACCTGTCTGACTTTGTAGAAAACGGGTCAAAAATAAGGTGAACCGGTCCAAAAACCAATTCGGGTGGTTTGCTGGGTTGAACCGGGAATATTCCAAGGAATATTCTTTTTTTTTTTACTTTGACTTTAGAATATGGCTCGGAGCTTGGCTTGACTCCGGAATATGGCTTGGAGCTCGGCTCGGCTTCAAATATGGCTTGCGGCTCGGCTCGTGGCTCGACTTGAGGTTCGGCTCGGCGCGGCTCAAATATGGCGCGTGTGTGGCTCACTCGTCTTCTTCCTCGGGGCGCGTGAGCTACAGTGCTGAAACTTCAGAAGGAGAGTGTGGTCCACCCCGTGCTCCGATTGACCTGATTTTTACACTGTTGAGTTCGTATGGATGAGCTCTACAATTTGGAATGATCAAAACTTGTTTTTGACAACTTTGAAAATTCAGATATTTCCCAAAAATACCTCTGTTTTCTGACGAACAGGGCTCTGATACCAATTGTTAGTGGGAGAAACCACTTGTGGTGGCTTTGAAACACTCAGATGGGATAAAACACACTCTTTTAATTCAAGAACAAAGCTTACAATTACATAAACAAAAGCTTACAACAACCTTTCTCTTTTGCTCTCTTTCTCTCTAGTGTTTCTCTCAATCTCTCCACACAGAATTATATAAACTTAGCTATCTATTTATACACGAAATCAAAACAAGAAAATTCAACTTTCAAGTGTGAAGGCGGTATGTGACCGACGGTGTGAAAGCGGCCGGCGGCTGGCGGCTGGTCGGCTGGTGGCTGGGCGGTGACAGCTGGTGGCTGCCTTCCTTAACCTTCTGGATTGAGTTTACTTCAACACGGTAGAGATTTTCTTAGAAGATCAGCTAGTTGATAAATGGTATGAATGTGATACAGAGAAATCGTGCCTTTCTTTACAATATCCAGAATAAAAAGGAGATCAATTTCATTGTGCTTCATTAACGTGTGTTGTACGATGTTTAAACTAAAATGATTGGCCCCAATATTATCGTAGCCATATGGTCTCTGAAGTTGCAGCATGCCTAATTCGCATCACTCCCAAGTTTTGAGGTGGAACTGATCATCCTTTTGCATCAGAATGCCATGAAACATTGTGTGCTTGAGATACCTTAGTAGTCTCTTTGCTGCAGCTCAATGAATTGTGGTTGGCTATTGCATGAATTGAGATAGTCAGCGAACTACAAAGGCAAAGGTTTTTTGTGTACAGTGCTATTAGCAAGAGTGGACTCATCACGAATGTGAAGCTTGGTAGTAATGGATATAAGAGTGGCTATCTTTTTAGCATTGTCCATAGAAATTCGCGAGAGCAGCTCCCTAGGCCAAATATATTTGTGTTGTGATAGGAACAAGCCATGGGGTTTTCGGATCACTTCTATTCCCACGAAAAAAACTGGAAAGATCCCATGTCTTTGATTGAGAATGTGGATCCAAACTGTTGGATAATACCATTGACAAAGCTATTGAGTTCCCTATAACAATTATATTGTCAACATAAACTAAGCAGTAGCATAATAAAAATATTGTGCATGCACCGTGTGATAATGGTCCTAGGCTGAGATGGTTGAGGTGCTGGAATGGAGTCTGCTGGTTGGGTCTGCTGGTTTTGAGGGAGGAGCTGCTACCTGTTGTTACTGTAATGGGAAAGCACTTGGAGTATGGGCAGGAGATCGATCTTCACTAGGAGTGAGAGAAGCAAGGTGGAGAGTATCTTGAGGCCATGTGAATGCTGGATGATCATTGGGAACAAGTTGCAGCAGTGGACTGGGATAAAGAGTCTCTGGAGTTAAAAGAGTATTTTTCCATATTGTGGCTGCTGCTGGAAGAGGACCTGAAGAAGGGACTTATATTGGAGGACAAGTGATGGAATTTTATTTATTAAATATGTAATCATTACAATGGCTGTAGCCCAAATTCTAAAGGGATAAACATGACTTATAAGAGTTTGACCTGTTTTCTCAATTTGTCAATGGCAGCACTTAGATACTTTATTTTGCTAGGGTGTATAAGTTGCTATAGTATGATGACTAATACCATAATTAGTGAAGAAAGACCAAAGCACGATAAATTTATCAAGTTGAGAACAATAGAATGACTAGGGTTGTGTCTTTGTCAATTTTTCATATATATATATATATATATGGCAAAACATGATAGTAATCATAGGGATTAGAACATTGCAATAATCCTACATTAATTTTTTATTTAGAGATATATATTTTATGCATCTATAATATGCCCTCTTAAGATGAGGGTGGAGGAACAACCCGAAACTTGAATCTAAAAACAGTAAATGATGCAATAGAAAGTGTTTGATGAAAACATTAGCAAGTTGATCCTGAAAAGGGATAAAGCGAATCTGAATTTCTTTTTTCATAACCCGATTGTGGATAAAGCAATAATCAACTTTAACATGCTTATTATAAGCATGGAAAATAGGATTCGTTGAGAGATAGGTCGTGCCAAGATTACCATACCAAATATTAGGAGCAAAGATGGAGGGACCCTACAAATCTGTTAGTAAATATGGAAGCCATATGAACCCAACAATACCATCTGCTAAGGCTTTGAAATCGTGTAGGATCAAAGAATGGATGATCCGGTAGTATAACAATTTTTGAAGGAGAGACTCGAGTATCAACGGGTTTGCAAGAAGTCATACCAACTTGAGTGGGGATGTCAAGAATATATTTGTGTTAGCGCAACATTAGACCCATACTTGCAAACTAAACTTCTATATCCAGAGTATTATGGTCATTAGAAACTCTAACTAGTTAGCAAAAATTTTATGGTCTTGGACTAGTTGCGCGAAAGGAAAGATGTTATCACCCCTTAAGCGTTATACTTAGAGTAGGCTATATTGCTGATTTTGTCTAAAATTGCTAAAGGTTGTTCATGTATGCTATGATGGTTTGCATTGCTACTACTTGTAATATTCCTAACTCTAAAGTTAGTGAATATTCAACTACGGATTACTTTTAATTTTGGCGTTGATAGATATTATGCAACAGAGAAATGAAATAAATTTATTTCAGTATTTTTATTTTTGACTCTAATATTAGTGAATAAATTAATAAAATAAATTTATTTTTACTGCATACATATATTTTTTTTATTTTTATTTTTATTTATTTTTTTATCTTTGGGACTGGAACAAGCTTAGTCCATATGTGGTGGGCTTAACCAGTTGACTCGAGTTGGATGGCAGGCATGCGTTATACATGCTTGCCCAATGAATTATAATTCACTGCTACTGTAGCAGTGAATTAAAATGCAATAGAAGCGGGTTTTCCACAATGCAGTAACGTGGTCGGCTGTTCTCCTCTCTTTTACTTTACTATGCCTTTAATTCTCATTTTCCTTTACTTTGTGATGTTTTATGGACTTTTGTTCTAAGCCTTCACTTTATCCATTAATTATATTAATGTCTTCAAAGTATCTTTCATTTGCCCCCACTATAGGGTATGATCCTAGTCAGGGTTTTTGTGAAAAGAATATTCTATCCAACTGAAAATGGGACTACAAAGGATATAATTTTTAGATAATAAAAGGATAACAAAAATGGTTTTTTCTCATTTTCAGCAAGGTCAGTTAGAACCGATAAATTTTGACCTCATCTAGTGTAATGATTTGGACTTGTAAGTATCATGATTCACGAATCCATAACTATCGAATCCACTACATGTCATTAAGTATATTGCTAAAACTTAGCTATATGATGTGTGGTTTAATTTTGTGTGTGAGCTCGAAATTTGTTCAGACACCTCTTGTTGTTTATCATGTCATTTTAATAATCATCAAGTCATTTTTGTAATCAAAACACTTTTAATCTTCATGATTGGTTAACCTTTATCACATTGTGGAGTTTAATCAAAATATTTTGTTAGAATAAAATGTTAAACATCTATTGATTTCAAAACCACAAAGAGATAAAAACAAGACATGTGTTGTTAAAGGATGATATGTAATCCTAAAACAAAATGTAAAATTCCATAACAATATGTTGGCAATTCATTGCCATTCTTGAATTAGCTTTTCTGACAATATTTGTGTTTTGCCAAGCATTTTCGATCACATGTCATTCTGAAGATGTTCGGGGGACAACATAGCTAATGACATCCTTCTTTATAGACTCCAACTTATCCCTTACTCACTAACTTCCAGGCTCGCTTCTTGAAATTCTTGCAACTGTCCAATTAAAATGGCCAAGGACCCCACCATGACATCATATCTCTTATCTAGATTATATCACCTTGATTGATACTTAAAAGTGTATTTTTATCAAGGTTTTATATCATTATTTTGCACTTGAAGTATTAATAACTCCTTAACTAAAGCATGTTTTATAATAATATGTCTAATAATATAAGATACCTTTAATTTATGGTAAATGTTCATTTTAAATGCAGGCCTATCACATATATGAAAGGATTGATTGGTGAATTTAAAAACTAAAATTGAAAGGATAAAAAGATGGCTAAACTTAGAAAAGAGATGTCGGTGCAATCCAAACCGGAACACTGTTTGATAATTGAGTCATATTTAGAGCTATAGATCTCAGATTTGGGTCTACTTTATATGGATGGAATGGTAAGACATCGGCCTACAACTTTCATATGGAGCCCGAGATCTAAAAAGGTCATTTTCAAGTCCAAATTGTAGCAACAACAAAGAAGCTCGTACCTGTCCTCTAGCTCAAGCACTGTTTAATATTTTGGCCATATTTGTAGTTCTAGAAGTTGAAATGAGCTAAATTGTTTACACATGAAAGCTGAGACAATTTCCTACAACTTTCATGTTTTCAAGTGGTTTCAATTTTGACATTATTAATGATGTTTTAGGCAGACAAAAGAAGATAAGAATTGTCATCAAGTCAAAAGTTGGTCACCTACTCATCAATTAGTCATTAAATCAATAGTTCTCAATTTTGGCCTATAAAAGGAGGTATTTGTCATGCATTTAGGCATCTTGGTGTCCAAATCAAGATCATGCTCTTATTTTCTCTCTTCTTATTTTTTGTATTGCTTATGCTTTGCTTTCATTAATATCAAGTTTATGCCTTTCATTTCCTTTCCTTTGCTTTGGTAACTCTTATCTTATTTATGTTCTTATTTTGTTTATCTATTTTTCTTTCTTTCATTATGTCTAGCTAAGTTTATTATGTCAAGGTGAAAAGGTTACACTAATGGTGTAAGAATAAGTATAGTATAAACTTAATATGGACTTTAATGTTTGATATTAACATGTTTTATATTTGTTATCTTGTTCACTCTTTAATACTTTGCTTGTTAAATGAATAATTTTGATTTATGTTGTATAACACTTGGTACAACAAATGCTTAACACTTTCATAGTTCATACTGTATGGTATAACCGACACCTGAGCTATAAAAAGAACTTGATTTGTTATTAACATAAGTTATAATCATAAATGCTTGACGAAATTTACAAGTATTAGCATTAATTGAATAAGATGACTAATGTAATCATGTTAACATTCTATAATCTGATTGGAACCTCCTTTGTGTGTGGTTTCCAACTGAATAATAAGAGTTTATACTATACTTGTAAATTAATCAAAGGCAGGAGTTTAGTTCAAGATTGCTAGGAAATTAACAAAAGCAAAGAAGAAAAAATGTTTTTCGAACCCTATTTCAGCCATTTTCTACTCTTTTTATCCTTCCCTACTGCTACTGAAATCGTCAGGATTCTTACACTAATTAGGAGTCTTTATAATACTAAATTCGGTCCTTCTTTATCTTATCTTTAAGGTTAGAAAAATCCCTCAGAATTTGTACTGGAAACTGATTTTGTCGCTGCCACAGTTATGTTGTAAATCAACTTTGTTTCAACTTCGACCTAGATTATAACTTGGTTTCTTGCAATATCCGGCCATCCCAACTATATTATTTTACTCATGACATGTTAAAGAATTTATTCGCACCTTTAGTGGGTCCCAAAATCCACTGTTCTTAGGTCAGACTCTCGGTCATATTGAGATGCTTGACATTGTTAATTTCCCAACCAGATCAGGAGACCCATTTTGACCACCTAGTCTATAGCCAAATTTTATCCTTCAAAATGATTTTATCTTATTTGAAATCCTTCATAAAAGTTGTAGTTCTACATGTGTAAATGAATTTGGGTTTTTGAATTGCCTGATTTCGATATCAGAAGTTCAAGTTCCGCTTGAATATCTAGTATGAAATCAGAGAATCTTGTCGCGAAAAGGACTTTACCCCGAGTTTGTAGGTTTGATTTGAGAGATCTAATTGGAAGATTTTTAAAGTTTAAAGGTCAATTGAGGGTTACTGTAAAAAAAAAAATTTTGGATCGAGGATTGAATTAAAAAGATGATAAAAGCTCTTTCGTTGTGAGGGACTGCCCTCCGGTTTGTTCCCCATTTTTGCAAGCAAGATCTGCAGGTATAGGTTTCAGCCACTGTGTTTTTTTTCTTGCTATACTACAACCCTTGCATGTGTGTTTCGTCATGTTCCAGAACCGGTTTTTTCCTTTGCTCTAGATGTTTGCGTTCTGTTGGAAAAAAGGTGGCATGCTTACCCCCTGATCCATCCATGGTTACGAGTTGTTTTCCTTTTGCTTATATTAAAGCTGGATATGCTTTTCTGTTATTGTTTTTACGAGGGACCGTGATTTTTAAAGGGCTTCATCTTCCATCGCCTACGCTGATTAGTGTCTCTTTGACTGGGATTTGTATAGGATATTTTTTCACACTGATTTAGTTTTTATCCATAAAGAAAAATGTGAGAGGGGTTCCTCTGCATTTGAGGTTTTTTCTTGGCAGGTGTGTAGTTCACGTTTTCCTTCTTGTTTATGTGAAAAGGGAGGTAGCAGACCGTCGGTCTATAGTTATCGTATTTAACATATGTGATGCAAAGGCATGATGTTTAGGTTGTTTCCTTTAGCCTGATACAAACATGGCAGAGCCTGAGGTTAAGAAAAGGGGAGGGGCAGGTTCACGAGTTCTGCTATAGGATTGGGTCTCAAAGTTTCGATTTTCATGTGTCTACAAAATTACTCTTTTATGTTGAAAATAGTGGGTCATGTTATTTATGGACCGAAGTTTTTTTTTGAATGACATCTGGCTTTATAAAGCTTTTTCCCCTAACGGTTCCTCCAGCTTTGTTTTACACGCGCGGTTTAAGCCTGGCAGTGCTAGAAATATATGTGATGGCTTGTCGTTTTAATTATGTCTACTGTGATGTTTGTGTTTTAATATAATAAAAAATGTTTTTTTTTTGTTATATACGGTCAATACTCTATCATGTTTTTAATGTTTTTTATATAAAAAACAAATATTTAAAGTTTTAAAAATATATTTTCACGTGGATTTCTTAAACACAACACAAATTATTTTCTTGTATCTTAGATTTTACAACATGTTTGTAAATTCTAAAGGGTATTGGTCAATATTTCAAAAATATTAAAATCTTATTTTTTGAAATTCGACTTTATTTACTATTAATGTTTGAATAAAAAAAATCTCAAAAGGGGTTAATATCCAAAATATTATTAAGGATAATTTGTTATTATTCACTACAAATATTTGGATAAAGTAACCTCAAAGGGGTTAATATTCAAAATATTATTGGAAATAATTCACTGTTAATATTTGAATAAAGAAACCCCAAATGTTAAATATCAAAAAATATTTTTTATAGGAATAACAAGTCATTATCCCTTAATAATATAAGAACAAATAAACTTATGAAAGGTAAATGTCCAAAATATTATTAATAGGAATACAACATGTTTATTTTTAACAGAAGGGCAGATTTATGCTTAAAATTTTATTTAGAATAATTTAATTGTGTATTCTTGAAAGAAGTCTCAATTATAATTGAGGACATTTCAAATGTTGATTCCACAATTTATGAGTCATGAAGATATGAAATGCTAAGGCAAAAATAAGCTTTTAAAGCATCTTGAATTTCCTTAGATTTCTAGCTTAGTATGCGATTTACGAGTCGCGAACACTTGAAATACTAAAGGGAAAATGAGCTCTTAAGCACATTGAATCTTCTTAGATTTCCATCTTAGATGTCTCTAAATTTATTTCAAATCAAGCATAGACTTAAAGAGACCTGAATCATTTCTCTTTGACACTCTATAGACATATCTAAAGGTATGATCCATATTGGCCAAGGGTTTTTTCTTTTAAACTTTGAATCCAAGTTCGTACATCATAGTAGGCTTATCCTAGGGAACTGATGGAACTAGAGAACATCATCCCCATAACAATTATAGGCAAACTAAACACCAAGCAGCTTACCTTAGGTAGGACATACTAGGAGTGCTAAAACTTTCCCTTTACACAACCAGTCCCTTGCCTTAGAATTTTTGAAAGACTAGTTAGGTTTCTTAGTGAACATAATACTAGGTGGCGACTCCTTTTTTTTCACAAAACAAAAACCCCGACATCCATCCCTGCTACCAGGTCGCCTTGATGTCGAGCTCTCGCAAGGGTACGACATATACCATTAGTGGATCCTCTAACCTTGACATTGTTTGTTATCGTTGTTTAATCCTTACTTTAATTTTTCATCTCAAAGTTCTTATCAATTTTTCTTCTTCTTCTTTATTATTGTTATTATTGTTATTATTATTACTACTACTAATATTATTATTAGTATTATTGTTGCTACTATTATTGTTGTTGTTATTGTTACTATTGTTGTTGTTTATAATTTGTACAATTAACCTTCCTATGGTTCGACCTCAGTCTTGCTTGGTTATTTATTACTTTGACACTTCTGCACTTTGGAGAAGATATCAATCTTTTATTCGTGTCAAGTTTTTAGCGTCGTTGGCTGGGAGGTAAGTTTTGTATAAATTATAATATTTATTTTATTTTCTCTTTTCACTTTTCTTGTATATAACTTTGTTTCTTTTCTCTTGTTTCTTTTTTTTTGTTTTCTTTTTTTTTTATTCTATTCCTACACTTGCATAAGAGTGTAGTCACCTACATCAAGTGGTAGACTTTGTAGGGTATCCTCATCATTTTCAGAAAATATGGCCGAACAAGATAATCATTCACTTCATAATGAGAATAATCATGCTAGAACACTTAAAGACCATATGAATCCCACAAGAACAAGTGCACCATCATGCATAGTTTTTCCTCCCGATGCATCTCATTTTAATTTTAAGCTAGACATTATTCAACTTTTACCTTTTTTTCATGGCTTAGAATTAGAAAATCCATACTTACATTTAAGAAAATTTGAGGAGGTTTGCAACATATATAATAATTTAAATTGTAATATGAACACCATCAAATTAAAGCTTTTTCCTTTTTCATTAAAAGATAAAGCTAAAACATGGCTATAAAATTTGAGACTAGGATCCATTCGTGCTTAGGATGAAATGCAACAACAGTTTTTAAAGAAGTTTTCCCATCTCATAGAACAAACTCTTTTAAAAGACAAATCACCACTTTCACTAAAAAACCAGGAGAAACAATTTACCAATATTGGGATAGATATTGAGACTTGCTTAATACTTGCCCTCATCATGGTTTTGAAACATGGAGATTGGTTTCACATTTTTATGAAGGTTAACACCTAAAAATAGGCAAATGGTTGAATTGATGTGTAATGAAACTTTTGAAGATAAAGATCCTGATGAAACAATGGAGTACTTAGACTTGTTAGCTGAAAATGCTCAAAATTAGGACACCGCCGGTACTTATGAGGTATCGAGTAAAACTCAACCTCATACATCTAGTGGAGGTATGTCAACCTTAGGGAAGATGATGGCCTTCAAGCCAAGTTTGCATCTTTAGCTAGAAAAGTCGAGGCACTAGAATTGAAAATTAAAATCTATTGAAAACATTACATGTCAAATATATAGAACAAATGAACACTCAACCAATAACTGTCCAACTTTGCCTTCTTTTAAGAAATGTCTCCATGAAAGCTTATGCTTTAAACAGTTTTGAAAGGGCCAACCACAACTCATACTCACAAACATACAAGCCTAGTGGAGAAATCACCTAAATTTTAGTTGGAAGAGTAAGAATAACAATGCACAAACTTCACAACCACCGTTTCAAGCATACCATAATTTCCAAAATTCTCATGGATATGCACCTTCTTATGCTCCACCTCCAAGAAGAAATCTTGAGGAAACATTGTATGCATTCATTGAAAAGTAAGAGACAATCAATACTTAACTTGCTTAAAACATGATAGATTTTAAAGACACTCTTGCAAAATTAACATCTGCTCTTAGTTTCCAAGAGAAAGGTAAGTTTCCATCTCAACCACAACAAAATCCCAAAGGGCAATACAATGCAAATGCAAGTAGTTCCGGAAGCCAATACATGGATCAAGTCAAATTAGTCACTACTTTTTACAGTGGTAAGGTTATTGAAAAACCCTCTCTTGAACCTTATAAGAAAGATGATGAGTTTATTTCTAAAGATAAGGAAGGGGTTGAATCTAAAAATTGCAAAGAAAAGGCTGATTCTCCGCTAGCACTTCCATTTCCTCAAGCCATGATTAAACAAAAAAAAGTCAATTACAACTCTAAAATTTTTGAAACTTTCAAACAAGCAAGAATCAATATACCTTTGTTGGATGCTATTAAACAGGTTTCTTCCTATGCTAAATTTTTGAAAGATCTATACATTGTGAAGAGGAAACTAAATGTGAAAAAGAAAGTCTTTTTAGCCGAACAAGTAAGTGTTATTCTTCAGAACAATAATGCTTTCAAATATAAAGACCCTGATTGTCCTACAGTTTCTTGCTTTGTTAGAGAGCATAAAATTGAAAGAGCCTTACTTGATCTTGGTGCTACTGTGAATTTACTTCCATATTCAGTTTTTTAGAGTCTAAATCTAGATGAGTTAAAACTAACTTCTATAACTCTTTTACTTGCTGGTAGATCTATAAAAGTGCCTAGAGGAATAATTAAAGATGTGTTAGTACAAGTCGATAAATTCATTTATCTTGTGGATTTTATTGTCTTAGACACATAACTTGTTGACTTATGTAATTCGTTTCCTGTTATTTTAGGATGTCCATTTCTTACAACTTCTAACACATTGATTAATTGTAGGAATGGACTGATGAAGCTATCATTTGAAAACATGACATTGGAAATGAATATTTTCAACATTTGCAAGCAACCTAGAGATGATAATGATTTACAGGAAGTGGACTTTACTAAAAAATTAATTCATAATCAATTTTCAACCACTTCTAGTGAAATTAAGATTGATGAATCTGATGATTTGCAAATGATTTATTTTCAGGAAGAATTAGAGACAAGTAATTGGAGGCCACAAATTGAGGAATTGCCACCACGATCAATTAAGTCCATACTCTCAAGTGTTCAACCACCCAAACCTGATATGAAGTCGTTGCCATCCAATTTCAAATACTTATTTTTGGAAGAAAATGAAACTTTTCCTGTAATAATCTCTTCCAAACTTAATGCACATAAAAAACATAAGTTATTACAAACTCTAAAAATGCACAAAAATATATTAGGATGGACCATAGCTGATATAAAAGGAATTAGTCCTTTAATTTGTACACACAGAATTTATTTTGAGGAAAATGTTAAACCCTCTACAGAAATGCAACGAAGGCTAAATCCTAATATGAAAGAAGTAGTGAAAAATAAAGTCATTAAACTTTTAGATAATGAAATCATTTATTCTATTTCTAATAGCAAATGGGTAAGTCCTACCCAAGTTGTACCCAAGAAGTCTAAAGTTACTGTGATAACAAATGAGAATAATGAGTTAATTCCCACTAGAACTGTTACTAGTTAGTGTATGTGCATTGACTATAGGAAACTTAATTCAATGACTAGAAAAGATCATTTTCCTTTACCTTTCATGGATCAAATCCTAGAAAGAGTTGTAGGTCATGAATTTTATTATTTCCTAGATGGCTATTCGGGTTACAACAAAATTGAAATTGCATTGGAAGATCAAGAGAAGACTACTTTCACATGTCCATTTGGTACTTTTACATATCAAAGGATGCCTTTTGGATTATGTAATGCACTAGCCATATTTCAAAGATGCATACTTAGTATATTTAGTGATATGGTTGAACATTGTTTTGAGATTTTCATGAATGATTTTTCTGTTTTTGGCGATTCATTTGATGATTGTTTGACTAACTTAGAAAAGGTTTTGACTAGGTGTGAAGAGAAGAATTTTGTGCTGAATTGGGAAAAATATCACTTTATGGTAACAAACGACATTGTATTTAGTCACATTGTTTCATCAAAAGGAATTAAGGTTGACAAATCTAAAATCGAGTTAATTGCAAACTTGCCAACACCAAAATCTATTAAAGATGTTAGATCATTCTTAGAATATGCTGATTTTTATAGAAGGTTCATCAAAGATTTTAGCGTAATATCTAAACTCTGAAGTAACCTTCTAACAAAGGATAATATTTTTGAATGGACTGAACATTGTGAAAAAGCCTTTATTAAACTTAAAAACTTACTTACTTATGCTCCTATCATTCAACCTCCTGATTGGTCATTACCTTTTGAAATAATGTGTGATGCTAGTGATTATATCGCAGGTGCTGTTTTGGGACAAAAAAATGATAAGAAACCTTATGTGATCTACTATGCAAGTAAAACTTTAAATAGTGCTTAAATAAATAAAGGCAATTCCAAGTCAAAACAATGATCTCAAAACAATGATAAAGTTTTTTAAAAAAAATATTTTGAGTCGATTTGGAGTCCCTTGAGCCATAATAAGTGATGGTGGAACACATTTCTGCAACAAGTCATTTGAGTCTTTAATGAAGAAATATAGAATCACCCTCAAACAAGTGCATAAGTAGAGCTTGCTAATAGGGAGATCAAACACATTTTTGAGAAAATAGTGAACCCTAATAGAAAAGATTGGTCTTTAAGACTTAATGATGCACTTTGGGCTTATTGAATTGCTTATAAAACATCATTAGGTATGTCACCTTATATACTAGTCTATGAAAAACCTTGTCACTTGCCTGTGGAACTTGAACATAAAGCTTATTGGGCTATTAAAGCTTTCAATTCAAATCTGGATGATGCTAGTCAACTATGAAAATTACAAATAAATGAGCTTGAGGAAATAAGAAATGATGCATATGAAAATTCAAGAATTCATAACGCAAGAATCAAAGAGTTTCATGACAAGAATATACTGAGAAAAACATTCAATGTTGGTCAAAAAGTCTTGCTTTCTAATTCTCAAATGCATTTATTTCCTAGAAAATTAAGATCAAGATGGAGCGGGCCTTTTATTGTAAAACATGTGTATCCATATGGGGCATACGACATCAAGAATCCAAAGAATGATAATATTTTCAATGTAAATGGACATCGTCTGAAAGTTTACTTTGATAATTTTTCAGTTGAACATGACTCTATTGAATTGGGTGATCCTGTATATAAAGATTGATTTTTTTTTGTTTCTTTTTTAGTGATTTTTGCTAGTTTCTCTTACCCTGGTCAAATGATGGATAACGGTACTCCGTGACTTAAGTCGATTCTTTTAGTTTCCCACAATAACTGATATTTGTGTATATATTTATGAAATTCTTTGAATCTCTCTTCCAATTCTCATTTCAAAATGGACACTAATCTTGCAAAATTGAAAAAGTATTTTCCCGCTCTGCCTCAGAATGTGATTATAAAAATTTACTGTGCTAGATGTGCAAGATTGAGATTGTTAATAAATCATGGAATTCCTAAAGATATTCGCTGGTTGATTGAAGCATAGGTTTGATTATCAGGTGAGTCCTCTAACTCCTTCATTTCACACATGCCTGGAACAGGTAAAAGCACTTTTGCAAAGAAACGTCGTGCAAAGTGACTGAAAGTCTATCATCGATGTGCTAGATGGACTTGTAATGCACAATGTCATTATTTAGGAATGGTATTTATAAACCATAAAGATAAAATACAATTCATTAAGGATGGCCTGAGTAAGAAGTCTTTAGATAATCTTCTATTAACTCTTGAGACGCATCCTAGTGGAGATGTGCATCATGCAATTCATGATTTATAACCACTATTTTGTAAAGAACATGATTGACTTAGTCTTAGAAATCTGACTAAAAAAGACCCTGTTTGCTAGTTTTTAAGAAAACTGGATGGGAAGCCTATCTCTTACCCTGTTTGCTAGAAGTCTATCATCGATGCAATTCATTAAGCTGTTTTTTGATGTAAAACTAAGGGAAGATGTGAGCCATAATCACAACTACCTATACATACACATGTTTTTTCAAAAGTAAATAAATAAAGAGAGAGAGTGTGGGGGGGTACTCTAGCTGGCTTACATATAGGTGGTATGATTGCCTTTCTAATTTCTCATCTATAAAACCCTCTCTTCCTTCCTTTCATTTATACTCAACCTATACATTCAACAAATACCAAAGTGTGTAGAATTGGCAAGTTCCTCAGGTCATTATATAAGAAATATTTGTGTTTTTGGTGGATCTAGTCTTGGGAAAGAAAAGGAGTTTTTAGAATCAGCAAATTATCTTGGTCAAGTGCTAGCTAAAAGAAAGATTCATTTAGTGTATGTGGGAGGTAGTCTTGGGTTCATGGGAGGTGTGTCAATAGCTACATTTTTAGGAGGTAGTCAAGTTTTGGGGGTCGTTCCCGAAGCTTTAGCACAAGGGGATATCATTGGAAAAACAATTAGAGAGGAACTATAGGTCTCCACAATGTCTACTCGAATGAATGCAATGTTTAACTATGCTGATGCCTTCATTGCCTTACCAGGTGGTCTAGGTACATTGGAAGAAATCTTTCATATTTCTTCTTAGGCCTAACTGCACATTCATCATAAACTTATAGGTTTGTTAAATGTTAATGGTTATTATGATAAGTTGTTGTTTTTTCTTGATCATGCTATGGAACAGGAATTTCTAACATCTTCTGTACGACAAATCATAATCTCTGCTGCTGCTACTGAACAATTGATTAACCAACTACAATCTATCATTCTATAATTGATCCATCTAAGAGTCACATAAATTGGTCAACTATAGAAAGCTGTAAAAAGCTTTGATTTGATTTGAGCCTTCATGAATCTCTGTGTCTTTTGGTTTTCTTATTGTGTTTTGTTGTTTCTTATATTTGTTTTATTGTGTTTCAGGTTTGTCAGTGTTTATTATTTTAGGTGATATCTTCTATACTTTATCTTTTTACCTTTAAACATTAAGGACAATGTCTCATTTTAATTGGGGGGAGAGGGCAGTAGTTAAAAAACAAAAAAAAAAACTACATTTTCTATTTCATAAAGCATGTGCAAAATTGTTATTACTATGATGGCAGAGTAAGGAGAACTTTTATGACTCTTGAGACGCATCTTAGTAATCATTCGTAACAAGGTCTATCATAATACTTCTTGAAATATTCAGATTTACAAACTCTCGCATTCTTATCACTTAATTCTGCTCATATACTTATTTAACATGTATTTTTAAACCTTAATTCACACACACTTTAACATATGATTATGGGTTGCATATTAGATTATTACATTATTTATGTTCTTTTGTTAAAGGTAACAATTAAGGAAAAGGGATAGTATATAATTAAAAAAAGAAAAAGAAAAGGAAAAAAATGATAATAATAAAAATATAGATAAGTTTGGTTTCGTAGTCTCCCTAACCTAAGCAATTAAGCTCAAAGGGGTGTTTTAACACCTAATACCCTAAAGTCAACTGACTTGGGAGCTATTGGCCCAACACTTGTTACATGGGTTGAGGAGAAAAGCTTAAAGGAATCAAACATTGCACTATCTACATATCAGTATTTGCGACCCGAGTTACTAAACTCATAGGGCTGTCTTAACACTTAATGCCCTAAGACCAACTGGTCTGGGAGTCATTAGTTGAAAGCTCGTTATATGGGTTAAAGATGCATGGTGTTTTAATTATGTGTTGATACATTGAGCACAAAAGAAAGGTTTATAAATATCTTGTTAAGAGGTATTGAGCATGTATATAAATTTAACGAGAGTTTGTTTATCTAGATAGATTAATGGAAGTTAAATGATGACTACCTTGCTTTGTGGAATTTGCAAAGTATTTTTCTATTTTAACGCTTTGATTACTAGGGACTAGTAATAAGCTAGTTGGGGGGTGTGATTGATACTTAAAAGTGTATTTTTATCAAGGTTTTATATCATCATTTTGCACTCGAAGTATCAATAACTCCTTAACTAAAACATGTTTTATAATAATATATCCAATAATATAAGATACCTTTAATTTATGGTAAATATTCATTTTAAATGTAGGCCTATCACATATATGAAAGGATTGATTGGTGAATTTAACAACTGAAATTGAAAGGATAAAGAGATGGCCAAACTTAAAAAAGAGATGTCGGTGCAATCCAAACCGGAATACTGTTTTGGTAATTGGGTCATATCTAGAGCTATATATCTCAGATTTAGGTCTACGTTATATGGATGGAAAGGTAAGACATATGCCTACAACTTTTGTATGGAGCCTAAGATCTAAAAGAGCCATTTTCAAGTCCAAATTATTGCAACAACAAAGAAGTCTGAATCTGTTCAACAACCTGAACATTGTTTAGTGTTTGGCCTATATCTAGAGTTCTAGAAGTCGAAATGAGCTGAATTGTTTACACAAGAAAGCTAAGACAATTTCCTACAACTTTCATGGTTTCAAATGGTTTCAATTTTGACATTATCAATGATGTTTTAGGCAGACAAAAGAAGATAAGGATTGTCACCAAGTCAAAAGTTGGCCACCTATTCATCAATTAGTCATTAAATCAATAGTTCCCAATTTTAGCCTATAAAAGGAGGTATTTGCCATGCATTTAGGCATCTTGGTGTCCAGATCAAGATCATGCTCTTATTTTCTCTCTTTTTATTTTTTGTATTGCTTATGCTTTGCTTTCATTAATATCAAGTTTATGCCTTTCATTTCCTTTCCTTTGCTTTGGTAACTCTTATCTTATTTATGTTCTTATTTTGTTTATCTATTTTTCTTTCTTTCATTATGTCTAGCTAAGTTTATTATGTCTAGCTAAGTTTATTATGTCAAGGTGAAAAGGTTACACTAATGGTGTAAGAATAAGTATAGTATAAACTTAATATGGACTTTAATGTTTGATAGTAACATGTTTTATATTTGTTATCTTGTTCACTCTTTAATACTTTGCTTGTTAAATGACTAATCTTGATTTATGTTGTATAACACTTGGCACAACAAATGCTTGGCACTTTCATAACCCATACAGTATGGTATAACCAACACCTGAGCTATGAAAGGATCCTTTAATTTTCCATCTCAATGTTCTCATGAATTTTTCTTCTTCTTCTTTATTATTGTTATTTTTACTACTACTACTACTACTAGTAGTATTAGTATTATTATTGCTACTATTATTGTTGTTATTATTATTACTATTGTTATTGTTATTGTTACTATTGTTGTTGTTTATAATTTGTACAATTAACCTCCCTGTGGTTCGACCCTAGTCTTGCTGGGTTATTTATTACTTCGACACTCCTGTACTTGGGAGAATACATCAATCTTTTAGTCGTGTCACACCTAGTAAACGATAGTTGCATGGGATTTGTCAAAGTCAAGCAAAAGTCTAGAATTTAGTAGATGCTGGTAAATAAACTCATACAGCAAAGGAATGTCTATTTTTAGCAAATACATTGGAGTAGTTGATGATGCAAAGACTTAGCTAAACCACATAATTAAGGTTTCCCACCATTAGAGTCTTCTTTTGATTCATCTCTCAACATTGTTCTAGAATCCTCGGTAGAACCTTCAATCTTTCCCATCTTAATAACTTGTTCTATTTATTTTTTTTGGCAATCCACACAACTTCATGTCAATCTTCCAATGTTGTCGTTGTTTTAGGATTGTTGGAAACCTCTTAATAGCTAGGTAATACTGGCAGCGTACAAAAACAAAAATGTGGGGAATCACACATTGTCAAAACTGAAAGAGAACCTGATGAATCTAAAACTCTTCTATTTCCTCTTTGATTCCTCACTGACGATGCAGCAAACAGCCACCCGTAGAGGGAGTTCTATTCTGTTGAAGTTTCAGTGCTCGTCATATTGTTTAGTCCATATTTGTCTTTTCTCCCTACTTTTGTGGTTTAATGTCGACACTGATGGGAGAAAGTTTCAAAGCATATAAAACTACTACATTCCCTACTGGCAATTCCATAAAAAAATCTCTTTAGAGAGAGCTCTACCATGTTAAAGTTTGATGACGGCTCATGTTTTTAGACCAAGTCTGACTCCTCTACCAACTACAGTGTTTCGATGTTGAAACTAATGAAAGAAATCTTTATAATGTATGAACTTCTACATCCTCTCTTGCATTCACCAATGGCAGATCCACAATCAAATCTATAAAGAGATAGTTGTGTAATGTAGAAGTTCAGCGTCTAATCATGTTTTTTAGACCAACATCTTGTGCTGCTGAAATAGAATTGAGCTCATAATCAGGATAACTTCAAAGAAGACTCATGTCCATTTTATCATAAACAAAAAAAAAACCATTCATAAAATAAAAACAAACACACACATACACTTTCACTATATTTTTTTTGTTTCTTTTCTTTTTTTCCTTTTTTTATATTTTTCTTTATTACATCCACAACACAAAATATAAATTCAAAACAATTAAACAAAAATTACATTACAATTACAATAATAGCCCCTAAAATAATCTGGAATTACAGGGAAGCCCTTTTGCAGGCCGGAACAGTGCATGTGAATAGTGGCAGCACGTGGGTTAACGCACCGCAGCTGACAATGCCCGGTGACACAATTAAAAAATTGATGTCTTCTTCCAAGTGCAGGAGTGTCGAAGTAATAAATAACCCGGCAAGACAGAGGTCAAACTACAGGGAGGTTAATTGTACAAATTATAAACAATTATAAACAACAACAATAGTAACAATAACAACAACAACAACAATAATAATAGTAGTAATAATACTAATAATACTAGTAGTAGTAGTAGTAATAGTAATAATAGTAATAATAATAATAATAATAACAACAACAATAATAAAGAAGAAGAAGAAGAAGAAAAATTAATGAGAACTTTGAGATGGAAAATTAAAGTAAAGATTCAACAATGATAACAAACAATGTCAAGTTTAGAGGATCCACTAATGGTATGTCAAACAAGTATAGTATAAACTCTTATTATTCAATTGGAAACCACACACAAAGGAGGTTCCAATCAGATTATAGATTGTTAACATGATTGTATTAGTTATCTTATTCAATTAATGCTAATACTTGTAAATTTTATCAAGTATTTATGATTATAACTTATGTTAATAACAAATCAAGTTCCTTTCATAGCTCAGGTGTCAGTTATACCATACAGTATGAACTATGAAAGTATCAAGCATTTGTTATACGAATTGTTATACAACATAAATCAAAATTAGTCATTTAACAAGTAAAGTATTAAAGAGTGAACAAGATAACAAATATAAAACATGTTAGTATCAAACATTAAAGTCCATATTAAGTTTATACTATACTTATTCTTATACCATTAGTGTAACTTTTTCACCTTGACATAATAAACTTAGCTAGACATAATGAAAGAAAGAAAAATAGATAAACAAAATAAGAATATAAATAAGATAAAAGTTAACTAAGTAAAGGAAAAGAAATGAAAGGCATAAACTTGATATTAATAAAAGCAAAGTATAAGTAATACAAAAAAATACAAGAGAGAAAGCAAGAGCATGATCTTGATCTGGACACCAAGATGCCTAAATGCATGGCAAATGCCTTTTTTTGTAGGCCAAAATTGGAAACTATTGATTTGATGACTAATTGATGAGTAGGTGACCAACTCTTGACTTAGTAACATTCCTTATCTTCTTTTATCCACCCAATATATCATTGATAACGTCAAAATTGGAACCACTTGAAAACATGAAAGTTGTAGGAAATTGTCTCAATTGTTTTGTTTAAAAAAATTTAGATCATTTTGACTTCTAGAACTCCAAATATGGTCAACATACTGAATAATGTTCGGGTTGGAGGACAGATTCAGATTTCTTTGTTGTTGCTCTAATTTGAACTTGAAATTGGCTTTTTTAGATCTTGGGCTCTATATGAACGTTGTAAGCCTATGTCTTACCTTTCCATCCATATAAAATAGACCTAAATCTGAGATATACAGCTTTTAATATGATCCAATTATTGAACAGTCTTCCGATTTGGATAACACTGACATCTTTATTCCAAAATTGGTCATCTCTTTGTACATTGAATTTCAGTTCATCAATCAATCCTTTCATTTATGTGATAGGCCTGTATTTAAAATAAACATTTACCATAAATTAAAGGTATCTTATATTATTAGATATATTATTATAAAACATGTTTTAGTTAAGGAGTTATTGATATTTCAAGTACAAAATGATAATATAAAACCTTGATAAAAATACACTTTTAAGTATCAATCACCCGAAAATGGGTGGATCTGCTTCTTTTTTCTTCTTACCGTTCCTTCTCCACTAGTGGTGGGAAGCTACATCATCTGCAACCAAAAAAATGCACAAACAGTCAATTTCAGGGTTTTATTTCTTTGTTTTTTTTCAGATCTATTTTTTTTATTTTCTTTCTTTTTCATATCTGCTATTAAGCAGATCTTTTTTGGTTCGCTTCTCCTCTGTTGCTTCGGATAACTGACGGCAAGGAGGACCCTGGGTCTGCGAACGAGTGGAATGCGATGAAGAAGATAATAGGGGCTGTCGCTACATTTGGTGGAGGCCAGTTTGTGCTGATGAAAGAAGCTTTGCTACGTCTCTGCTAACAAAAGACAATTTTTTGTGGTCGATGGTGAGGGAAGAGATGGGGCATGTCTAGTGGTCAGTGGTCGTCGTTGTCGATGGCTGAGAGAGGGGTCGATGGGTTAATTGAGAGAGAGGGAGGATTTGTGGAGTTTTAGGTCAGAAAAATCAAACCGTGGAGTGGGAAGTGGCCTGTGGCCGGTGATGGGTGAATGGCTAAAAGAAGAAGCAACCAAATCCAAAAAGAGGGGCGTCGGCTCTGTTTTGTTTCCAGGGGACTTGAGCGGCGCCCCCAGAATTTTTATTGTAAAATTGACCCCTTTTTGTTCATGTTGAAGGCTGCTATGTAAAATATTGCCTACTTATCAAAATTGGTCCCTCAATTTTTTATAAATTTTGATTTTTTTTTATTTTTTTGTATTTTTTTTGAAAATGAGCAATATCAACATTAACTCAAAAAAAAAATTAATTATTTTAAAAATAACATTCTAAAAGCTGAACACATTTCAAATATTTTTAAAAATTTAAATTTTTTTAAGATGATGTTGAAAATGTTAAAAACGAGACAAATATATTTAAAAATGTATTTTTTTTTTATTTTTATTAATTTTTTTTTAAATTTTTCTAAAAATTTATTAAAACACGAAAAAAAATTAAAGAATAACCTAGAGTTGGGTTATTACAGTCAACCCCGTCAATTGATGGTCCTCCTTCAGCAATGCGAACAACATTTGCCTATTCATCTCCTGTGTGTTAGTTGTTATTTTCAGCAACCGCGGACCACAGCCAAAGCAGTAAGTTTCCTTTCTTCGGTTTAGCACTCCAAGTAGGCTAGGTCTTCATCTTCAGCAACAATTGCACTAGAACCTGAGCTCTCCAAAGGAGAAGCATAGTAGAGGACCAAGATAGAGGACAAAGGAGGGAAGCGAAAGAAAACCGAGAAAACTACCGGACGGACAGACGAAACTAGAGAACAAAATAGGAGGAACAACACAGGGGTGTCGAACGAAGAAGAATATAAACACAGATGCAAAGAGACAAATACAGAGAAAGAACATGCGACCTAAAAAAGTGAAAGATGAGAAGAAGTAAAGGAGGGAGGAGGAACTACGAGATCCAAAGCAAGCCACTGTCTTTGACTTCACCTCTCGACATTAGATAAGTTCTTTACTTTCTCCCCTCCTGCATTATAATTAACACTAGTTCTTTGGCTTAGGCTATGACCAGATCGGGGAGGCTAGTTCAGACTCAGCTAAAATAAATAAAAAACATAATAAAAAATAGTTTTTTTTATTTTTTATCTAGATTTTTACGAGTTTATTCACTGGCGTCAGAGTCAGGAATTATACCATATTTTATGGATTGCGCAATATTTATTAATGCTAGAGTTGGAAATATTTATAGGTAAATATTCACTGATGCTAGAGTCGGGAATATTATAAGATGACCATAAAAGCATAACATAAATAAACTTTTAGCAATTTTAGACAAAATCAGTAATGCAACTTGTTTCAGGTAGGATGCTTAAGAGGTAATAGCATCTTCTTTTTTGCGTAACCATAAATGAAAGAGAGAAAACATAAATAAACAACATAAGAACATACATAGGATAAAAATTAACTAAATAAAGGAAAGAAATTGAAAGGCATAAACAAATTATTAATGAAAGCAAAACTTAAGCTATTATAAAAACACAAAGAGAGAAAGCAAGAGCATGATCTTAATCTAGATACTAAAATGTCTAAATGCATGGCAAATACCTCCTTTTATAGGCCAAAATTGAGAACTATTGATTTGATCAATAATTGATGAGTGGGTGACCACATCTTGACTTGGTGACAATCTTTATCTTCTTGTTTAAATAAAATATCATATATAATGTCAGAATTTAAACCACTTGTTCTTCTAAGAAATTGTCTTAGCTTCCCAAGAAAAAAATTAAGGTCATTTGGACTTCTAAAACTCAAGTTATGTGCTGAATACTGAACAGTATTTTGGCTGCAGGACAAATTTAGATTTCTTCATTGTTGCTACAATTTAGACTTGTTTCTTGGACTCTCATGAAATTATAGGCATTTATCTTACCTTTCTATTGGTATAAAATGGACTTAAATATGATATCTATAGTTTCATATATGACCTAATTACCAAGCAATGTTTTAGTTTGGACTACACCAGCATTTTTTTTCTAAGTTTGATCATTTCTTTATCCTTTCAATTTCATTGCCTAAACTCATCAATCCATCATTTCAATTTCAATTTCAGTTGGTCCTATTATTTCCAACAAAGAAAGAGTTGAGATACTTGAAAAGAGACACCATCTACGGCAAGGACATGTGAAGAGGGGCAGGAGTTTGAACCATGAACAAAGCTGAAAACTCCTTGGTCAAGAAGATACAGCTTCATTTGTATTAGCTAATATAGATAATTGGTGTTTGTCAATTTTAAGAAGATGACTTGATGAGTGTGGGAGAGGGACACAATTGCAGCAGCAGAGGCGGCAAAGACTTCAGCAGAAGAGGGGAATAGCAGAGGAGCATTATTGGGGTTGAAGAGATCATGGCCAATATTTGTGGGCGAACAAAAGCTGAAGAAGAAGGTGGTGCTGCGGTAAGGGAGGAAGATGGCACTACCGTTGTTGCAAAGGGAGAGATAACAGCTAGCTGGGAGGAATCCATTGCAGAGAGAAGATGACATGTTTTAGTTTATTTAAGGCTTTGATATCAAATTAAGAATAACTAAATAACTTGGGTTGTGCCTTAGCCAACATTTCCTATGTGTATGACAGAACACAAAAGTAATCATATGGATTACAACATTAAAATAATCCTATATTAATTTTCTATTCAGAAATATACATGTTATACATTCTATAATACACAATCATGGTCAGAATATACTCCTTTAATTTTTGCATCACATCAAGTTGTTTTGACATCTGACTTTTGATGCGAACCACACATATTATGATCAACAAAGATAATATAATATCTGTTACCATTGGGGATAGGAGTGGGAGAAGGCCCCGTACATCAGTGTAGATTAAGTCAAAAGGATTTGTGCTCGTTAAACCATGTTTATAAAATGGTTACTGATGAGCTTTATTAATAGCATACGAATGACAATTATTAGAACTAGTATGACGCAAAGTAATGGGAAGACAGAAAGTTTTGATAAGACGAGTTACAACTTAGGAAGACGAATGACCAAGGTGCTGATGCCATCCGGCTACTAATAATGTTCGTTCATGAATAAGGGCAATCGGATTGGCAGCAGATGATGAGGGTAAGTGATATGCTCCATTTTCATATGTTCGTTCATAAAGCACCAAGGATTGTGTATTGAAGGTGCACACTGTTTGGAGTTTGAGAGGCTTTAGTCTGATACAATATAGAGAATAAAATCAAAAAAAATTGATTGTATTATTCTGTATCTTGTTGTTGAAACAGTAGGTGTATAAATACAGATTTGAGGAGCTTCAGTTTCTCATAAACTTAAGCTATGCATATATGTATTATAGCTGTGCAGCTTTCCTAATTAAAGACTAGTAATCAAGGCTGCCGTTACATCTCGATAGCTGGTGATGACATCTTTCCTGATTAATTTCTTGCAGCTTGCTTTACACTTGGTCTTAGCTTCCTTTACACTTGGTTTTATGTCAAGCAGGAATGAATATAGAATTAATGATCTTTCAAGACTCTATATTAAACCATAAAACTTAATTTGTTTATTTTTATTATTCTTATAATATATTATAGTTAAATATTGCTACCGGCTATCTTGATTTGCTAGCCATCAAACACTAACTACCTTAACTAGAAAGAATGAATTATATTAACAGAATCAAGATATTAACCGATATTAACCAATTATCTAATATGTAAGTCCTTATAGGCCACTTTAATTTTTTAAGACATCATCAATTACAATTACATATATAGTAAGAATGGTTGTTAAACTGAAAATAAATCCATGCTATTTTGGTTTGAGTCTCGGATCTTAAGTCTTTAAATAGCATTTTTTGTGGTGTTTAATGTTAATAAGTTCATTATTTATGAGATATGATGTAACCTAAATAAAAGATAACATACCTAATTAAAAGTAACTAGGTTGGAAATAAATCCATGACACAAATAACTTAATTATTTGTGTCTATATAAACATCAGTCATAGAAACTCAAGTCAGAAGCAAAATACTCAAAATCTTGGAAAAACACAAATTAAGAATCAAGATATGGAGAAGGTTTCGTTTTCAATGACATTCTTGTTCGTTTTCTTTGTCATCACAACTTGTAAGTGTTCCTTTTCCTTTCTCTTGTTCTATATATATCCCGCAATTTATATATATATATATATGTATGTATATATATATATATCCCGCAATTTATTTTATTAAAAAGACTAATAAAATAGTTCTCACAGGTGTTTCAATGTCGAACATGCCAGTCGTCGAGGGAGGAGAAATTAAGCTAAATGTACCATGCGACACAACCGCAACTTGCCACCGAAAAGCTTCATGTCCAGGAGAGAGGATGGTTCTACGTTGTGTTCATAATTTTTGTCAATGTAACTGGTGATCATTTCATGCTTTCTCATCTATTTGCTTCCAACAGCGATAAAGACCTCAAGTCTTCCAGAAGCAGGATGCTTAAATAAATGTTCTTTTATTTTACAATAATAAATGTAGTGGTTTATCCGTTGTTTTAACTTTCATGAAACATAATAAAACTGGCCCGAATTACACCACTTTTATATACAGTAACCAAAAACTATAATTGATATTTTAGAGATTATGGGTAATTAACTAAAAATCTTATATATAATTACATATTAATTGTTTATATTATCTATTAAGGAATTTTCTACAGTAATTTCCAATAATAATTCATTTATTCGATATTAACACTCACAAAAATACCTTTTTCACGTAGATATTTGTGATAAAATTTCATATTAAAATTTTTTATTATCTTTTTAATAAATTTTTCAAGATAATAGCAAATGTTGGTATATTTATGCCAATCATAAATATAAAATCCTTAACCAAGACCGCAGTACTTATTTGTTTTAAATGTGGGTAAAAAAAATTTTTGTCAACCAATTAGAGGACAATCACATCCATTCTGCTTAACTTTCATCTTTTATTGCTACACTTACTATAATGACAACAAAGCTGCTACTGTTACAACCCTTATCTCTTCTTCTCTCTTATTCTCATTTTCTTCTACTTTTGATATTAAATAATATCATTATTTATAGACAATTCATGACAGATAAAAAAACCATGTATTATGACACAAATGGGGGACAAAAGCTTTGAAATCTATCACAAATGGTGACACCGAATAAGATTCTACTAAGTGGAAGTGAGGTTGCCACAAAATAACAACTCCTAACAATTCACTGATTTTCAATGGTTTCATAGTTTTTAATAATTTTAGTATTACTTTCATGCTAGCAATTCACTGATTTTCAATGGTTTCATAGTTTTTAATAATTTTAGTATTACTTTCATGCTAGCGAACTTAAAAAAAAAAAAAATTACAAGATGAAAATGAGACAATTTATCTAATAAATAATATATACTTGTGGAAAGGATGAGACATATTTAAATTTTGTAAGCCTCACCTCCAAGCAATTTATAAATAAAAATAATAAAAACCTTTAACCAGAGTCTCCCACTCCGCCCCCTAGAAAAAAATCTTCTTCCTCTTAGTCACCATCTATCACTAGCTATAAACCAAAATCAAACACACTCATTTATTTAGGCTTAGAGAGAGGTTAAAGTAAGGTTGTTAGAAATGATTTTATGATTATAACAAAATGCATGCATTGAAACAAAATGTCCCCCCATGATCTAGCTGTCGGTGCCTATTGGTTGTGGAAATGCATAGTAACACCACGTTTAAAACAAATAAATATTGAAGTCTTGGTCAAGGATTTTATATTTATGATTGGCATAAATATACCAACATTTGCTATTATCTTGAAAAGTTGATTAAAAAGATAATAAAAAATTTTAATATGAAATTGTATCATAAATACCTACATGAAAAAGTATTTTTGTAACTGGTAATATAGAATAAATGAATTATTATTGGAAATTACTGTAGAAAATTCCTTAATAGATAATATAAACGGTTAATATGTAATTTTATATAAGATTTTTAGTTAATTACCCATAATCTCTAAAATATCAATTATAGTTTTTAGTTACTGTATATAAAAGTGGTGTAATTCGGGCCAGTTTTATTATGTTTAATGAAAGTTAAAACGACGGATAAACCACTACATTTATTATTGTAAAATAAAAGAACATTTATTTAAGCATACTGCTTCTGGAAGACTTGAGGTCTTTATTGCTGTTGGAAGCAAATAGATGAGAAAGCTTGAAATGATCACCAGTTACATTGACAAAAATTATGAACACAACGTAGAACCATCCTCTCTCCTGGACATGAAGTTTTTTGTTGGCAAGTTGCGGTTGTGTCGCATGGTACATTTAGCTTAATTTCTCCTCCCTCGACGACTGGAATGCTCGACATTGAAACACCTGTGAGAACTATTTTATTAGTCTTTTTAATGAAATAAATTGTGGGATATATATACATAGAATGAAAGAAAGGAAAAGGAACACTTACAAGTTGTGATGACAAGCAAAACGGACAAGAATGTCATTGAAAACGAAACCTTCTCCGTATCTTGATTCTTAATTTGTGTTTTTCCAAGATTTTGAGTATTTTGCTTGTTGTGTAATGACTTGAGTTTCTATGAATGGTGTTTATATAGACAAAAATAATTAAGTTATGTGTGCCATGGATTTATTTCCAAACTAATTTTTTTTAAATAGATATGTTATCTTGTATCTAGATGACACTATATCTCATTAATAATATGAACTCACTAACACTAAAAACTACAAAAAATATTATTTAAAGATTTAAGATCCGAGACTCAAACCAAAATAGCATGGATTTATTTCCATTTTAACAACCATTCTTACTATATATGTAATTGATGAGATTCCAAAAAAATTAAACTAGCCTAAATAATTGGTTAATATCTTGGTTAGCAACATGATTTATTTTTCCTAATAAAGATGGATGGTGCCTAATATCTAGAAAGCTAAGGTGGCCAGTAGCTATCTTTGACCTCAATAGGGTAACAACAATTTGGCAACTCTCAACCTCACTTTATTTTTCTTTTTTCAACTTCTGCAATGACAGCTACTGCTTGCTGCCATTGGCAGCACGCTCTCTTCTACATTTCTCACATCTTTGGCTCTTCTTCCTTTCTCTCATTTTGCTCTCTTACATATGCCTTTATTTATGGGCATTCATGGAAGCTATTCTTGGTTTGTTGTCAACAATGGTGGCTACCAACTCTAACTCATTCAATAATGGTGGCCACCAACTCTAACTCATTCAACAATGGTGGCTATCAATAGTCAATGGTTGGTGTCATCCATTTGTTGCACATGAAATGGCAACCAACCTAACAATCACCCATTTTGCCATTCATGTGGGGCAACTGTCTTCTTTCTTCTTCAACACAAGCTTGCATCTTGCAGCTCTTCCAAACTTTCCATTTTGAGAGCGTTTGTGGCCAAGTTTACAGGTACTTGCCAAACCTTTTAATCATCAGAGTAACCTAAGCACACCTTTTCTCACACAAAAGGATCACTATAACCAGATGGTCTGCCACATCACATCTGAATAGTGTTAACGCTTGTCTCTAGAACAACATTCCCCTTCGAGCGTATCAACCATGCTCGGTCTGGAATGATTCATTAAAGCTTACAACACCCCTTCAAACAGATATTTCAAGTGCGACAGTCATTATCGAAGTATCTCAATATGATCACAAGCTCACCACTCTTCCAAGAGTCTACTCATTCAGGAGTTGCGTCTGCCCTCTGTTCCACCCTAGGAACCACGCCTTACTTCTCCATGAGTCTCTCACTCTTAGTCTCAAGAGTCCAGGTAGCTTTCCACCTTTAACCATGGGGGCAGCCCATAAAAGGTTGATCTATATCTGTCTTCATACTCTAAGTATTACAATGTCATTACCGAGCTCACCACCTTGACAAGAGTCAACTTGTTCCCGGAGCCTGCGCATGCCCTCTGCTCCTTCATAGCAGCCGCGTCTTAATGCTCCACAAGTCATCCACTTATTGTTCAAGGCAAATGTCTTCTAGCTCATTGATTTTTAGCATGGGGGCAATATCCATGAAAGTCAATCCTGCATTTGTCTTCATACTCATCATAGTTATTTCATTAGCTATCCATCTATCCACTCTTATCTAGCCATCACATTGGCTTTGGGGCGTTCTGAACTGGGCTCCTTCTACGACCCTCACACCTTCTCCTGAGGTGTCTCCGCTCGTCGTCATGCAGCGGTCTAATCATAAGCTCATCTCATAGCCCTCATACCTTCTCTTTAAGGTGTCTTCGCCTTTTATAGGCGGTCGCATCCTTCTTCAACTGAGATGCTTCAAAGTGGCTCCATAAATTCTCTACCACCATGTGGACTATGGGAGAGATCACTACCACTAATTACATAGAAAGAGAAAGTTGCGGTATACTCCTCGCAATCCTCCACCTCAATTTCTATGTTTGGAGCTTCTACGCCTTTCTGCTTAATAGCTCCACCCACACCAACTCCCTTTGGTGTCTTCGCCTTTCATCATAGGCGGTCGCCTTTTATCACAGGCGTTTGCACCCCCTCAATTAGGTGCATCTACAACAGTTGATCCTTTCATCCTTGTATGCATTGAAAGATCCTTGCTTGTTGCCTTTATCAAGAGCACAAGAGACTTCTTGTTGTACAACTTTTTCATACAGTTTCTGCTTTGAGCTTCATCTGGGAACTTTTCTTCTCCTTGCACCTGTTGTCTCATTATAGTACCTCGTTGGATCCTTCGGGTACTCCTACACAATCTCCATGTGTCCTCGTGCATTTTATGTTCTCCAGATTTCTCCCTATTCCTTGCTTATGTTTGACAGCAGCTCACCCTGTCACAACATCTATCTAAGTCAAAATAGGGTGCCAATCTTTATCCTTTTTGCTGTATTTCTTTTCCATTGTTAGGGTCTTCATCAACTCTCCCCTCGAGAAATTACAATCACCGAATCTAACTTCCTTGGAGAAATCACCACTCCATTAAATCCTTGATCATACGAAACCCAACTGTTCCTTTGTGTCGTCATCCTGCTAGTCTTCAACAGTTTCACAACAAACTGTCACATATACAAAAAATAGTACCGTATGGATAATCCTTCCACTAAGCAAGTTCCCAGGAAAGATTGGAGGGGTCACAATGGTCCCGCTTAAAACCCAATCTCCTAGCCAGAACTTCTTAGGCCATATCTATCCATCGTACTGTCTTTTCGTATATACAACCATTTGCTAGCTTTGTCACGGCTTTCCTTTACAAGTGATCTGGGGTATCCTTGTTTTATACCTGATTTCTCAACATCTGGCGAGACTACCAGTGCTTAGATTCGTCAAGATTGGTCTTCATCAAATTTCACTCTCCACCTCAAATTGTCCAAATGATCGGGTGTCCAGAGTGTCCCAATTTTACCTTCCCTCAAGGCAATTAAAATTCTCATATAATAGTTCAACACATGTAATTGGGCAAACATGTGTGATTTCTTCTTTTTCAGCTCCATCAACCACTATGATGACTATCAGATGCCTCCTAATCGGGCAATCACTCTTTAATCATTCATCATTGCCATTTTTGATCTCAATCTTAACGATCGGACCATACCATTGCATCTGAAACGATCAAATTAGCTAAAAACAAGTCTGAAATCGTCCAAATCGCACTTCAGACAGCTGAGATCTCATCAAAACAATGTTCGCCTGATTAGTGGTCCAGATTCAATCTCAGATCCGGTTGCACGTAGACTCCGCCACACAGAATCATATCCCTCGGCTCGCGGCTCGGCTCGCGGGCTGGTGATGTGGCTGCTGATTGGTGCTGACATGTCATGCCACCTGTACATGCTGACGTGTCTGATGATGTGGCTGTTTGATTGGTCAGAGTGCTGACATGTCAGGTGACGTGTCTGATAACTGCGCAGAACTGATGACGTGGACAGACACCCCCGCCGGCGCGTGTGGCGGTTTCCGATGTCCGATTTCGACGCGGTTTTCACCAGTGGCTTCATCTCTTCCTCCTCTACACAGTGGTATGGTCAAAACACAATTTTGACAACTTTTATTTTTGAGCAAAATCAAATACCACTTTAAACCGAAGGCTCTGATACCAATTGTTGGGAATTCAAACCGGTGATGTACTGATATTTGCTCATAGGAGGCCAAGTACACTGACACAATATTTTACGTGGTTCGACAAATCGCCTACATCCACGGGAGAAGCCATTTCATTATGTAGGGAGAGAACATATTTACAACAATAGAGGAGGAGGAATCATCCCCTCTTTGGCAACTCTCAACCTCACTCTATTTCTCTCTTTGCAGTGCTGCAATGACAGCTACTGCTTGCTGTCATTGGCAGCACACTCTCTTTTACATTTCTCACATCTTTGGCTCTTCTTCCTTTCTCTCATTTTGCTCTCTTACATATGCCTTTATTTATAGGCATTCATGGAAGCTATTCTTGGTTTTTTGTCAACAATGATGGCTACCAACTCTAACTCATTCAACAATGGTGGCTATCAATAGTCAATAGTTGGTGTCATCCATTTGTTGCACATGAAATGGCAACCAACCTAACACATTGCTCATGGACTTGGCATCATGTCATGCCAAAGTGGGTTTGGGTATGATGATCTTTATAAGCCCTATGCTAGGCTCCTAGATTTCTTTTGTTTATTGTTATGGTTTTTAATATAAAATATTAAATTTAAAGATATTTATCTTTTTATACCTCTAAATATATAAAAGTCTTCTAAAAACCTATCATATTTTCATTATCATTAATATTTTGTAATGAATATTTATCTCTCGTTAAAATTTTACAAGGGCTATTTGTTCATCTCTTAAAGTTTCATAAGACATATTTATCATTTATTAATGCTACATGAATTAAATGACTTTTCAACCCCTCAATTCCATTAAAATAATAAGATTGAAGAGTTATAAATACTTTCTAAACTATACAGGTAAATGGTTTATAATTTTTTATTTTTTATTGTATCTATATTTTTAATTATTTGTTTACATAATCTCATTGTTAAATTATTTTTTAATTAAAATAAATAAAGGAAAAATCGAAGTACATAAATTGAAAGATTGAAAAGCAAGAAAAGTGTGTTCTTTAAAAATATTATTGAATTAAGCGTGATTGGAATAGTTAATTTAAGAAAAACTAGCAACCCTTCATTTAGGAAACCAATATTCTCTTATTTCTATTTTAGAGCAGGTTAGTACAGTGGAGACTATTTTAAGTTCATATCTAGTCAAATACTAAAAAACATATCAACTTAACATTTAATGAGCCATACATATTTAAAATTGTTAATTAAAAAAAAATATACCTGAACTCATCGAAGCTAGACTCTTTTCCGAAATAAAGCTTCTTAAGCTGGGTTTAAGCACATTGCTTGAAAGCACAGGTTTTTGAGAATTAAGTAATCGAGCAAGACTTTCTTTTTTTTAGCTCTTCGTCACTCATAACAGGAGTGTTTGTTTTGTATAAATAATTTACAAAGATTTGGTTAGCATATTCAATCTATAAACTTAATTTATTTGTTAAAAGATATTCCCAACCCATAAAATTATATAAAATAGTTCGGGCATATGTAGTAATCAATTCATAGCACTATTTTTCTTCTCAACCATCCAATCTTCATCTTTATCATTGTCGGAACCACTGCCAATGTTACAATTATTATCTTTATTTTTATAATCACAACAATTAATATCATCATTATTGAAGAATATAAGTCAACTCATAAAGTTATTGATTTACTCTTTAAAAATCATCAATTTAAATTTTACAAATTACTAGAAGTCCAAAACTTGAAAAAAAGAAAATTAAGAACTTTTTTGTGTTTGGCAGCTTGTGATTCATGAGATTGATGATCTCGCTGCTACTCCACTTCAAGCTGTCAAATTGCTCGCTTTGTATCTCTCTAGCCCTGAAAGCAAGGTCCGATTTTTTTGGATCCTTTGTTCTTTAATTGAGTTGTTTAATTTTTTTATTTTTAGGATTCTTGCATTATTGGTTTATTTTTTTTGTTTAGTGGTGAATGAGATCTCTTTTGATTTGGTTGATTTTGGTTAAGGAAAAGATTCTGTTTTTGGTTCATGTTTTTAGGAAATTGTGAGTGGTTTAGATGGGAATTGGGTTTGAGTAAATTTGTTTTTTGAGTTCTAGTGAATCGGGTTTGGATCAAACGATCATGGTTTTATTTGCTTTTCTTAGTTTGGTTCCAGTTGTTAGTCGAGGTTAAAATGAGAGTTGCTATTTAGTGTGTGCAAAATGGGATCCAGGTTGAGTTTCGAGTGATTCGATAAGAATCTGAATACGTGCTAGTAATTCAAGAGTTAATGCTCTTCAAGTCTAAACCTGCACGTTTGAAAGAATGGAAGAAACAAATAAAATTTTCCTGCCACAAGCAGCATGATTCTCACACTCGTGTTATTACAATGGATGTTCTTATATGTTGATTCTTGTGTATTAGCGTGTTTGTGTATGCTTACTTTGATTGCACATGTAGAAATTAGAGGGGGAGCTATGTTTTAATGGTCTTTGTATTCTTGGTAAATCAAAATTTTCCATGCCAATTGCATTCTGGATCTTACACCCATGTTAGTAAAATGTATATTCTTATATGTTGATTTTTGTGTGCTTGTTTGCATGTCTACAAATTAGAAAAAAGAAGCTGCATTTTAATGACCTGGTTTTTTTATTGCATGTTACCTAAATTAAAAGAAATAAAGCTCAAGAATATGTAAAGTCTCACCAAGTGATTGCTTGTAAATTAGACAGGAATCCACAATTTCAAGCTTAAAAGAGTGGTTGGCTGATTCAGCTATTGCAAATAATTGTATCTTGAGGTTGATTGCTGGAATCATATTAATGCACGAGGAGGATTACAATGAGGCTCTGAAACACACTAATGCTGGAGGCACTATGGAACTGTGAGTTTAATTTAATCTAAATTTTTGAAGCATATTACGTAATTCTGGCTTATCTACACACGCATGTAAGGTTGTAGTTAATTTCATGATTTTGTAGAAGTCACTCATTTGTTTTTGTTTCATGTTTGAATTGAATGAAAAATAATAAGGACCAAGTAAACTTTCATGGAATGTACTTGAGGAGCATAACATGAATTTTAGGGAACCGTTATGTTCTGAGTAAATCTTTCATGGAATGGTTTGAAGAGGTAGGTTTAAAAAAAGTTATAAATTATAGCTTCTTTTTTTTTGTAACCAAGGTTTGAAAAGAGAAGTATCCAAAATGCAGGAAGCATATCTCATCTTCCAAGATTTATCAGAGAAGTATCCAATGACAGGGTTACTATTGAATAGGAGAGCTGTTTGTTGCATTCACATGGCTAATTTTGATGAAGCTGAAACATTGTTGCTCGAGGCCCTAAACAAGGTGAGTTTGAAATAATGATCCTTTAACTTCTGCTGAGATCATGACTAGCAACTCCATGTTCAGTTTGTAACACTGACAAATACTTTCTGTTTATGAAATGGTATGCTAATACACGACTGGAGTGTGTAATTCCTGTAATTGACTGGGTTTTACGTTGGTACCCATGACCGGGTGCAAAGGATTCAGAGACTCTAGCCAACTTCGTTGTATGCAGTCTTCACATTGGCAAATCTTCTTCACGTTATCTCAGGTTAACTATCTTTTTCATGCTCAATTTTAACATTATTGTATACCTTGTGTGTGCTTACAATGAATTCTTTTATGAGCTAAATCACTTTGTCCCAAATTCATTGGCCAAACAAAGAATTAATGAGTAGGAAATAGAGCCAGCCAGAAGGTTTGTCAACATACTAGTACTCTTGTAAGGTCAGCACGAGCCAATGAAGTTAGAAACTTTGGAGTAAAAAAAGAACATAAAAAAAAGTTGAGCTTACCTTTGTTGTGACTTGTGATAACTTGGGGAGAGAAGGGGTGCTTAAAACTGAAATTCAGAATCAAAGCTGTTCTAATGCTGCTTTGAATTAACTGTTCGTGCAACACTGAGCATGCTATGTGAATTTATTTCAATGACGCTTGTCTTTTCTCCATGATGAAATAAAAAGGTCAAGAGACCCATTGCCTTTTGATTCAGCTTCAAGAAGTGAGCCTTACATATCATCAAGGTTGCATTTTTTTTCAAAATTAATTACCCAGTGCTTTCACTAAAAACTTTTGCACCGCAGCCTTTGGAACCTTTTTCATATTTTCGACAACCAAATTTATGATAGCTGATATTGAAGGGAGAAATACAAAATGTTTTATCTCTGTATAAATTGGATTTCATCTTTCTCCAAAGCATAATAAAATTCTTTTTTATCCTGGCTTGAAAATTCTAGCTTTAACATGGTTTATGTACCAACTGTTTGAGTAGATCAAAGTTTCTTCGTCTGTTTTGATCTATCCAAGATTCATCTCAAGATTCTCATCAAAAATCATACTAATGAATGATTACCTCATGTTCTGCAGCCAGCTGAAGATTTGACATCCAGATCATATGCTTGTTAAACGTGCATCATCTGCCAAAAACAATTTCGAAAGAGCAGTTCAATCAGTTGCTCGATGTTTTGTTGGTTTTGGTTTTAGTTAACAAGGCGAATGCTATTGCTTCACTTTTGTCGCAATTGTTTTTAAGGGATTCCGCAAAACCCCTCTATAGGCTAGGAAATATACAACCGAACTGGAGTTTTTTTTTTTTATGTAGAGCTCAGATTTAATTAGTGGCATTTCCCATGTCTTGTTGAACGTCTCCTTATTTTTTTTCCCTTTTTATTAGGTTAGATGATAGTTATCAAAGAGGGTTCATTCTATGATCAATAGACTTAAAAACTAACACGAGACGTGCTTGGTTTTAACATGTATTGGGAGTTAATGTGGTCAAATTTGATTGGCTCAATTTTCTATCTTTGACTTAATTGATCTGGTTAAATTTAATTACCTCTAAGAATATTTTTAATATTGTTTAAAATAACTTTGTTTTAGTGTTTTTATTTTTATAATATAGAAATGAAAAATAAAAAAACTTGAAACGTTTAAACGTTTAAGAATAGATTGGATTGAAAGACAAACTACAACTTGGGCTCAGATGTGATAATGTCATGTCGTGTCATTCACACTTTTTTATGACAGAAGAATAACATGTCTCCAAAGCAAGCACCGAGTATGGTTTATATTGTTAATGCAAACAGTCAAAACCAATGCATTTGATTATGGAAATTGCCTGCACGAAGTTTCCAGTGAATCAAACTAGCAGCCTAAAAGTTAACGAACATACATAATTCCAGAACAAGAAAAATCAAGCCACCAATTTTTGTCCCACAATTTTTCTCTATTGACCAAGACAAAATCAAAGCTGGAACTGGAACCTGTTATTCAGCCTCTATTGTTCTTCAGAACTAGCATATTATGGACTTTGATCCAAGATGTACACATTTGAAAAATGGATTCTGGTAAAATAATATTCTAAGTCATTAAAAAAAAGAATCATACTGTAGGCACACCTCATATTAGTCCTGCAAATATGTTGAGCTTCTTGTTTTAATCCCCAACTGCAGAATTTTATCCATTTGGTCCCCCATCCATACACCTTTCCTCAATCACATCTTTTTTGGTAAAATAATTGGAAATGGAGATAAACATGCATATCTTCTCTTATTGAACATAATTCTTCCAAATCTTAGGTAAAAGCATACCAAACCATAGCTTGTAATTAAAGATAAGTTGGGACCAACTAACTAAGCGTGTTCATGCTCATGCTGAATGGAGGAAAAATTAGATATTTTCACATCTAAGACTTGGAAAAATCAGGGTCAGGTAGGAAAAAATAAAAATCAGAGTTGGATTGTGAAAATGTGCATAGATAGAGGGCCTAATTGATAAAATTGATAGTTAGATGACTCGATCAAGAAATAGTAGTATATATATCACGAGGGACTAATCTAGCTGGGGTTTTCCCATGAACTATTCATGTATAGACAGTAGCTGGCACACGGTTTTTGATTAACACTCTTGAATTGTTATTACAATAGCCAATCCATGCAAGAAGCTTGTTGTGAATCAAACAAGCCGCCAAACCACAGAGTTTTTTTTCTTTATAATAATCCAAGAAGTTTTATTGATGAATCTAGAATCCCATTAAATCAATGGAATTCTAGTAGAAAAGAAAAAAGAAAATGACATCGTACAAATAAATAATCAAACTATAGCAACGTAACCAGACGAAATTTGCATTGTACTATCGATAAGTATGCCACTCATGCATGCCTTAAAAAAAAAAAAAGCTGCAAGTCCATTAAGATATCATGCATGCCTTAAAAAAGAAGAAGCTGCAAATCCATTAAGATATCATGCATGATAGAATTACTAAGAATGTGTTTGTCTACTCTTTTGTTTTTGGATTTTAGACTGCCGTTCGAAATGAAAAACGTGATTCTAACTGCTTTTCATTTGAACAACAATTTGAAATGTACAAAAAACGTAAATAAATGGGTTCTAAGAGCAGATTATGAACTTTAATCATATGTAGTCATACATTACTTAAACTATCCCTCTTCATATTCGCCATGTTTATCTAGTTTTTGACATTTTTGCTAGATATACATAATTTTCAGGGAGTGACGGGTCTAGCTTCGATAAGATTGTACAATTTGGAATGGTAAAAGCATGCTTCTATTAACGTTGATATAATATGCTTTGGATTACTTGCCCCAAAAGAAACATAACTTGTTTCTCTCCCATTTCATCTATAAATACAGCCATGAATTCAAGGTATAGCAACGCCTAGCTCTGAAACGTTGCATGAAAATGAAGGTTTCAATGTCTATAATTCTCCCACTATTTTCAGCTCTTCTTTTGTCAGTATCATTGGCAACTTCCGATTCAAGTCTTGAAATTTTTCTACAATGCCTTCCTAACAATAGTCTTCCCTCTTACCCCATCTCCGAAGCCATCTATACAACTGCAAATTCCTCTTTCGAGTCTGTTCTGCAGACATATATCAACAACAGAAGATTTTTGACCCCAACAACACCGAAACCAATTGCCATCGTTACGGCCCTGCATGAATCCCATGTCCAAGCAACAGTCATTTGTGCAAAGTCTAGTGGCTTGCAGGTTAGAATCCGGAGCGGTGGACATGATTACGAAGGTCTTTCTTACGTATCCGAGGTCCCATTCGTCATCCTCGACATGTTCAACCTCCGATCCATCGACATAGATATCGCCAACGAAACGGCATGGGTTCAAGCTGGGGCAACTCTTGGTGAAATTTACTACAACATTGCGAACAAGAGTAATGTGCATGCCTTCCCAGCTGGTGTTTGCCCTACTGTTGGAGCAGGTGGTCATATTAGCGGAGGAGGGTACGGGACTCTAATGAGGAAATATGGTCTTTCCGTCGATAACATCATTGACGCCAAAGTAGTAGATGTCAACGGTAATATCCTCGATCGGGAGACAATGGGGGAAGATCTGTTTTGGGCCATCCGAGGAGGTGGTGGAGCAAGCTTTGCAGTGGTTCTTTCTTGGAAGATGAATCTGGTTCGAGTTCCCGAGAAAGTGACTGTTTTCAAGGTTGATAAGACCTTGGAGGAAGGTGCAACTGATATTTTCTATCAGTGGCAACAAGTTTCTACTGAGCTAGACAAAGACCTTTTCATCCGAGCAATGCCACAAGTTGCCAATGGAAGCCAAGAGGGTACTAAGACAATCAGCATCTCTTTCTACGCCCTCTTTCTAGGACAAAGTGAGGCACTTCTTTCCATCATGAACAAGAGCTTCCCTAAATTAGGTTTGCAGCAAAAAGACTGTATTGAAATGAGATGGATAGAGTCAACACTTTTCTGGTTTGATTTGCCGATCGGTACATCCATCGATGTTTTACTGAATAGGCCTCAAGGAGCACAAAGCTTTTACAAGAACAAATCTGATTACGTGAACCAAATTGTTCCAAAGGAAGCTTTGGAACGCATATGGAAGATGATGATCAAGGCCGACCCAATGTGGATGCAATGGAACCCTTACGGAGGAAGAATGAGCGAGATTCCAGATACCGCAACTCCATTCCCTCACAGAGCCGGATACCTATTCAAACTCCAGTACTCCATAAACTGGGACGAAGAAGGGACTGAGGCCACTGACCGCTATATAAGTTTGATAAGAGAAATGCATGATGCGATGGCTCCATACGTCACCAGTTACCCAAGGGAAGCATTCCAAAACTATAGAGATCTTGATATCGGTAGCAATCCAAGCAATCAGACCGACTTCGAGAGAGCTAAAGTTTATGGCCTCAAGTACTTCAAGGGTAACTTTCTAAGATTGGTGAAAATCAAGGGGAAGGTAGATCCAGATAATTTCTTCAAGCATGAACAAAGCATTCCACCGCGTTGGATATAGAAAAAGTCCGAAAAAACAGGAGGATGTCTATACAAGTAGTATATATTGTTTAAAGATTGTTTAATAATGTGCACTGTGTGGTTTATGTTTGAGCACAATCTGTTGACTTATGTATTTGTTCCCCTAATAAAACCGTATTCCGCCGATTTCTTTAATCCGATTATCATTTTCCCAAAACTGGATTCCACCCATTTCTTTAATCCGATTATCATTTTCCCAATTGTCTCCCTGGCGTGCGTGTGATCTCTTTATCCAATTATACCGCAAAAGGATTAATAGTTTTTTTTATAAATATTAAAGTATTGAAGTAATAAATAATTCAACAAGATCAAAATTAAATAACAGGAAGGTTAACTATATAAATTTTATGAAAAATATTTTTTAGTCAACAGAAAATACTTTCTAGTCAACGAAAAATATTTTTCAATAAAAAAAAATTAGCTTGGTTTTCAGGAAAGTGTTTTTTTTTTAGCTGTGTTTGTTTTGCGGAAAGTGAATTCTAGAAAAACACTTTCCAAACTTTCTTAGAAAGTGATTTTTTAAAAATCACTTTCCAAACTTTCTTGTGTTTGTTTGTTGTTAGGAAAGTGGGTAAACAAAAAACACTTTCCAGTCAAAAACAAATTTGACTTGATTTTCAATAAAATGTTTTCATGAAAAATTTAGGAGGTAAATACTTTTTGAAAGTTGTGAAAAATTTTGAAATGTTATTATTTACTTATTATATCAAATTTGATCCTCAAACTTTTGATTGATATATATAATTTGTTTTAAATATTTATTTTTCAATTTCATTTCTTAAAATTTAATTTTTATATTAACTTTAATCCTCATTTTTATAATTGTTATTTGCTTTTTTTTTCTATTATTTTTTTATTGAAATTTTTTATCTATCAAATTTGGTCCTCATTCTTCTGATTGTTACTTATTTTATTTGAAATACTTTATGAAATGTTAATTATTATTATTTTAATTTCTTTATCTTTTTTTTTAGATTTGATCTTTATTATTTTGATTACAATTTATTTTATTTGAAATAATTTATGAAACTATTTTTTTAAAATTTCATTATTATTTAACTTTTTAATTTGTAAAATTTATTTTTTATTATTTTAATAAACTTGAAAAAAATAAAATATTAATAAATTATTTTTCAGTTTATTTTTCATAACATAACCAAATGTTTTCTGGATTATTTTTAATCTGCAGCGGTGAGGGTCTTCATCACCTGCAAAAGAATACAACACTCAACCAGTTGATTTTAATTTTTTTCTTTTTTTTTCGGATCTATTTCGGTCTTCTCCTTTTCAAATCAGCTTCGTCGTAGATCTTTTTTTTGTTTACATCTTCTTCTCCTTCGCTTCAGGTGGCCGGTAGTTGGGCGGCGCTACAGTGTGCAGAGGGCGGTGACATTGAGATCTCCTCTCCTGGTGGTGGCAGCGGCGGTTGGGCTTGCTGCTGGTGTTGGCCAGATGAGGGAGGAACAACGACTGGCCGAAAGAGAGAGAAGAAAAAGGAAAGTGCTGGGAGCAGGGGCCTTAGATGTGGTTGGCGGCTATGGCTTGGAGGCAGGGCCACTATGTTCGGCGGTGAGAGGAGAGGCTGGGATCGATGGGTATGTGATTCTGGTGCCGCTTCTCGGTTACTGTCGGTGGATGGTGCCAAGGGAGGGAATGACAGATCGGTGGCAAAGGCTGGGAGAGGGTTGCTGTGGTTGGATCAAGGGAAATGGGGAAAACTTGGCCTACATTGTCAAGGCAAATGGGAGCTGCTTCAGAAGCAAAAATCGCAAGCTAAAGGGCAGGGTTTGTGGTGGCGGCTTCTTTGATAAAAGATGAAAGCTTCAATTTTTTTCTCTTGGGCAGCTGTAGGGAAGATGATGAGCAGCAGCTTTTTTGGTTTTGGGAGGCAGAGGCTCTCTAGTGGCTGACTGGAAGAAGGAAAATGAGGGAGCCTTATTTTGTTTTTTTTTTTTTGGGAGCCCCCCGGAGGAAGGGAACTCTCCTCTTTTCAAATGCAGGAGTGGCCCTCTCCTTTTTCTTCGTAGGGTGGCGCCTCCAGAGAAAATGGCCCTCTTTTTTTTCTTTTTTGTTAATTTTGATTTTCTCTTCTTTTTTTTTTTGTATTTTTGATATATCAACATCGACCCAACAAGACAAATCGATGATCATAAAATTCACGCGATAAAAGTTGAGCGCGTTGGATATACTTTTGAAAATTTAAATTCTTCTAAGATGATGTTGAAAATGCTAAAAATAATATAAATATATAAAAATGCAATTTTTTGGGTTTTTTCATTGTTTTTTGCTATTTTTATTTTTCTAAAAATTTATCAAAAACATGGGTCAAAAATTAGGTAGTAACAGTATTAAGAATGAATAAGATAATAAATATAAAATATGTTAGTATTAAACATTAAACTTCATGTTAAGTTTATACTATACTTATTTTTATACCACTAGTGTAACCTTTTAACCTTAACATGATAAACTTAGCTAAACATGATGAAAAAGAGAAACATAAATAAATAAGATAAGAACATAAATAAAATATAAGCTAACTAAGTAATGAAAAGAAAATGAGAAGCATAAACAATAGATTAATATAAGCAAAACTTAAGCATTACAATAAACAGAGAGCAAGAATATGATCTTAATCTAAAAATTAAGATGCCTAAATGCATGACAAATGCCTTCTTTTATAGGCCAAAACTATTGATTTGTTAATGAATTATTGGGTAGGTGACCACATCTTGACTTGATGACAATCCTTATCTTCTTATCTAAACAAAACATCATTACTAACATTAGAATTTGGACAAACTTAAACATGAAAGTTCTAGGAAATTATCTCAGTTTTCTAGAAAAAAAATTGAGGTAATTTAAACTTCTAAAACTCAAGATATAGGTTGAACACTAAATAGTATCTAGGTTGAAGATAAATTTAGACTTCTCTATTATTGTTAAGATTTGGACTTTCAAATACCAAAATTAAGTCTTGTAATCCTATAAATATTTTAGGTCTATGTCTTAGCTTTCTATCTATACAAAGCAAACCTAAATCCAAGATCTACAGCTTCAGATATGACTCAATGACTGAAGAATGTTCCAGTTTAGATTGAACCAGAATCTTTTTTCTAAATTTGGCCATCTCTTTGTCCTTTCAATTTCAGTACTTAAACTTAGCAATCAATCATTTTATTTATGTGATAGACATGTATTTAAGATGAATATTTACTATAAATTAAAGGTATCTTAAGGTATCAGACTTGTTATTATAAAATATGCTTTAATTAAAGAGTTTTTGATACTTCAAGTGTAAAATAATAATATAAAACCTTGATAAAAATTTATTTTTAATTACTAATTATCCAGCATCAAACTTATTTCTATAATGAGATTGAGAAAGTTAATAGTCAATGAATTCGATGATCACTGCAAAAATCTTGCATTGCTAATTAATGTAGATGTAGATGTGCAACTAAGAATTTAGAGATTAGGTATCATTTCATTCCTGTGAGAGTACTAATGCTTGAATCCATGAAGCTAGAGAAGTACTTGATGGGTGAATACAAGCCCTTCTTGATTAGAGCGTGATCTTTACTTATTTTCTTTCAGCATATATGCTCCTCATCACCTAATGGTCATAATCAGGTCATACATAATACTCTAGGTTCATCGGCCGGTCGATGTGATGTGATTACGAAAGTTGTGGGGTTCTTAAGAACCCGTTGTTATTTATCTGCCGGCCGGAGGAAGGTTTATTGTCGTAATCAGTGAAGAAACTCGAGCAACAGTAGCTCATCATAATTTCCCTTTGTCTTTCACCATTTTGTCTTTGCAAATTCTGCTCTTTCATCCAACTTTGGTATACCTGTAAAAGCCTTCTATATAACTTAAATTCCCTACTAATATTAACCAAGCTTAATGCAGCAACATACATCCTCTAAACAGAAGAAGTCGATATTTTATTGATCCTATTCAATTAGGGTTTTATTACATATTAAAGATGTACATTCAAGCCATTGTACCGTACGGAATGAATGTAATTTTAAAGTTAAAACTATTGAGTACAGTGGACAATGGATAGCAGTTTTTAGCTTCCATGTTAAAATGAATTTTGCCTGTGTAGTTATAGGTGTTTATACAGGGAGTTTTGTTAGTGAGAGGAGTATATTATGGGAGGAGATTATTACTTTAGAAACATCTTTGGGAGTTCTTCTATTCATCCTAGGGGATTTTAATGAAACATTGCACCATACTTGACGCTATTTTGTTGCCCTAGGGGCTTGTCGGAACACTGTCAAATGCTCTTAGGGATACACAACAAATATTAGGGGTGTAAACCATTTCAATTTCTTAATTGTTGGGTTGATCAGCCGCCATTTAAAGAGAAGCTTAAAGGTTTTTGGGCTGAATGTTGCAGCAAGCACATGGGAAGATAGTTTAGCAATAGTGTTTAAGGGTAATGGAATGATAGTCATGTGAGATGGTTTAGCAATGATGCTTAGGGTTTGAAAGGTGGTCTGCTTGCTATGTGGAATAACTCTAAATTTGAAGTTTCTAATAGTGAAATGGCTACAGTTGGATCGGTCTGTATGGCAAACATGTCGGCAGTGATTTTCACTGTTATGTTATTGGCATATATGCTCCTTGTAATTTACAGGATAGACAACAAATATGGGATGATCTTTGTCTTCTTAGAAGTGCTTTTGAGGTTCTGTGGATAGTACCACTGGATTTTAATAAGACTCTCTCTCATAAAGACAAAAGTAGTGGAATTTGTCATCAAGCAGGTTCAGCTTCTTTTAGCAAATTTATAGGCTCCCATGAGCTCGTCAAATACCCTTTATCATGTTGGAAATAAAAGCGGAAACAAAGGAGGAATTGAGAGGATAAATGGTAAAGCTGCAACTTAATAGCTGAAGTAACCTTAGTTTTTTTTTTTTTGTTCTACTCATCTTTTATAGTACTAGAAAAGGTATAAAAAAAACTACAAAGCTACATTAAACATTATAAATTATATTTAACACCCCCTCTTAATTTGTAATCTTTAAGAATTCCTTGAATTGCTGTAACTTTTCAACTAGAATAGATTTGGTGAGGATATTTGTGAGTTGATCATAAGTAGTGATAAACTCTAGTTGGATCTCCTTCTTGTTGACCATCTCTCTAATGAAATGATGCCTCAACTCTATGTGTTTTGATCTTGCATGAAAAATAGGATTCTTGGTCATAGCAATGGTTGATATATTATCATAAAAAATAGTGATAGGATCAAGAATATTTCGACACAGATCATAAAGGATTCTTCTCAACCAAATTGTCGGACAAACAGCTTCATTTGCTACAATATACTTTCTCTCTACAGAAGATAAGTCCATAGAAATCTACTTCCTTGAATACCAAGAGATTCTATTTGTTCTAAGACAAGACACATATTCAGATATACTCTTTCTATCATCATAGCTTCTTGCCCAATCACTGTCAAAATAGCCAATCAACCTATTTTCATCTTATTGTTTATACAGGATTCCATGATTCTTGGTTCCTTGAAGATATCACAAGATATTCTTAACTGCTACAAGGTGAAGTTTGCTAGGATTCTCCATAGATCTAGAGATAATACTAACAAAATAAAGTATATCAAGTCTTGAATTTGTGAGGTAGATTAAGGACCCAACGAGGCTTCTAAAATACTTTGAATCAATCTTTGGTGCACTATCATCCTGCAGTAATTTCTCATTTGCTGCTATTAGAGATGCTAATGGTTTACACTTGACATGTTCAATTTATTTAAAAGATCTGTTATATATTTTTCTTGTGAAATAAAGATTTTTCCTGGAAATTGCTTCACTTGAATGCCTAGAAAATATCACATTAAGCCAAGATCTGACATCTCAAATTTTTTCATCATAGAAATCTTGAATTCCACAACCCTATCCTTACTTGTTCCTACATAAATTAGATCATCAACATAGAGACAAGTCATTAGAAAATCTTCTTCCTTTTTCTTTATATAGAGTGATGACTTTTGTTGAAATCATTTTGATAAAGATAAAGATTAATTTTATTATTTCATGCTCTTGGAGCCTGTTTTAATCCATATAGGGCTTTATAAAGTATGTAGACTTTATTTTCTTCTCCCTTTAATTCTTATAGTTAGTTAAACATATACTTTCTCTTGCAATTCATCATTAAAAAACGCTAACTTAACATCAAGCTGAAACACCTGCAACTGAAGTTGTGCAGATAAGGCAAGAACGATTCTGATAATTTCCATCCTTGCAACAGGTGTAAAGGTTTTTGTAAAATCAACTTCAGGTTGCTAAGAATAGCTTTTAGCAACAATTCTAGCCTTATGCTTTTGAATGTTGCCATCTTCATTGTATTTAATCTTAAACATCCATTGTAACCCTACTTCTTTCTTCTCTTTTGACAGATCAACCAACATCCATGTCTAATTCTTTTCGATACTTATCATCTCTTCATTCATAGCTTTCCTCTATTCTTTCTTCTTTTTTTTCTACTTCTTTAAAATTCTAAGGTTCACCTAAAAAGAAAGAAATATGACAAAAGTTGTATATGTCAATTAATGAACAAACTTTTCTAGAAGGAGTTTATGAGTCTGGTTAATTAATAGAACTTGGTAAGCTTCCTCCATTCTATGAAATTAAACTAGTTCTGATTTGAGAATTGGAAACATCAGGCTACTTTGAAGTTCGAGGTAACTCTAGAATTGTCGTTTCAGGATTGACAGAATCTTTCCATTTCCAATCAGCAGTTTCATCAAAGATAATATCTCTGGACAATAATAACTGATTCTTTTTAGGATTAAAAAGTCAAAAACCTTTTGATTCATCACTATAGCCAATAAAAATAAGCTTTTCCCCCTTCTCATCAAACTTGTCTCTACTTTGAAAAGAAATAAGAGCATAAACAATGGTCCAAAAATTTTAAGGTGGCTGACATTAGGCTTTTTCTTATGTCATGCTTCAAATGGAGTTTAATGTTTGATTGCCTTTATTAGAGAGCGATTGAGAATGTAAACTTTGTTAAAAAGTCTTTTCCCTTTTAGCATGCTTCTTGTCATTTCTTCAATAATTTTGTTCTTTCCTAGTGCAACTCCATTTTGTAGAGGTGTATGTCTAATTGTAAGTTGCCTTTGAATGCTATTTTTTTGCAATAATCAAGAAAAAACTTGTAAATGAACTCTCCTTCATGGTCCATCCTTAGAGTTTTTGTTTGGCACCCCCTTTACTTTTCTTTAAGAGCTTTGAATTGTAGAAAGGAAGAGAAAGTATATGATTTGTTGTCAAGAAAATAAATCCAAATCATTCTAGAAAAGTCATCAATAAAAGTTAGGAAATATCTCTTATTATTCAGAGATGTTGTATATATAGGACCATAAATGTCAGCATGAACCAATTCAAGTGGTGTTTTAGCTCTCCAAACTGTCTTTGGAAAGGGAAATCGATGCATTTTTCCATACACATATCCTTCACAAATCCCATCTTAATTTTGGATATAAGGCAAACCAGAGACCAGATCCTTTTTTTTTTAATAATTGTAAGTCATTGTAATTTAAGTGCCCATATCTTAAATGCTAAAATTGAGAATCATCAAGATGTTCACTCCTCATAGCAACATGATGAAGCAATTTCATGTTAAAAGAATAGATATTCTCAAAACTCATCTTGATCATAACTATTTCCTGATTTGTGTTCTTATTATAAATCTCACAATGAGCATCATAAAAACTAGTCTATAACCTCTTCTTATCATTTGTCCCACACTCAACAGATTTAAGTGGATTGCAACATCACCTCTTCCTTTGATCTCCACCCTTTTATTGTCACCAAGTTCAATATGAGAAGAAAACTCTTTTTCAAGAGTATCAAAGCTTGAGCGATCACCAGTAATATGATGACTACAACCACTATCAAGATACCATACTTTTTTTTTGTGTTCTGCATTCATGCAAGAATAGAAGAACTGACCTTATTCCTTTGAAAAATTTATCGTATTGTTCTTTCCATAGCCATCTTCCTTGTCTTTGAGCTAACAGTTTCTGACAAAATGAGTGGAATTTTTACACTTGGTACACTTGGAGAAATAATTTTATTTCATGACTAGATCTCTTACAAATAGAGCAATAGAAAATGCTGCCTAATCTTGGTTGAAAATTCACTCTTCCTCTTCCTCTGCTCCTACTTCTGCCTCTGCTATGATTCTGACTTTCTCATGTTCTTCCATAAGAGTCTCTTCTATAAAATGATCTTGCTCTTCTCTAAAGATGAAAACTTGCTCCTCTCCTGCTAGAAAAATTAGCTTTGATCGAAAAGCTTGCTCCATTGGTTGCTTACTATATTAGTTCACCAATTTTTCATGTGCTTCTAAAGATCCCATCAATTCATGAATTTAAAGTCTTGACAAATCTTTTGTTTCTTCAATAACAATTATATGTTCAAATTTTTGTGGCAAACTCCTGAGAATCTTCTCTACAATTCTTTTATCTGAAAGATTTTCTCCATAACTTTAAATTTGATTGATAATTCCAGTGGTTCTAGAATAGAAGTCTTTAACAAACTCACTAGTAAGATTTTCAAACTCTCTCTATAAATTTTGCAGCCAAATAGAAATGGCTCACTGAGAAATTCATTTCTCAATATCTCTTGCCTTCTTGCCTTCTTAATAAAGAAGATATTGGGATAGATGGATTTATTTACTTCTTATTATATTAGTCTCAAAGCATTGTACTTCTATGTACATTTTGCTTGTAATCTTTTACATCTTCTTTAGACCAGGAAAAAGAAGATCCTTCCTATTGGGGATTCCGTCCGATGATGTACTGATATTTGCTCATAGGAGGCTAAGCATACTGACACAATATTTAACGTCGTTCAGCAAATCGTCTACATCCATAGGAGAGTCAATATAATTAGAGATAGAGAAAGGATACAAAACAAATATATAGAGGAGAAGGATTACACTCACTCATACTCAACTCTCAGCTCACACACACTGCTGTAATAGCAGCAAGGCTGTTTCTTTTTGGCAGCCTCTCTTTCTCTCTTCTTCTCTTACATACACTCACTTCTTTTTTCTCTTATTTTGCTCTCTCACTTATGCCTATTTTATAGGCATTTATGACAGCTCTTCTTGCTTTGTTGTCAACATTGATGGCCACCAACTACAACTCATTCAACAATGGTGGCTACCAATAGTTAATAGTTGGTGTCATCTATTTGTTGCACATGAAATAGTAACAAACCTAACACTTCCTGGGTGGTTTTGTAAATTCTTCATTAACTAATGTCCATAAATCTGTGAAATGAAGATAGTCTTCATTTAAGAACTCTAGTATTTGTAATGATCCGCATCGAAGATAGAAATCTGCGTTGCTGTATAGGAAAAGGTAGAAATGCTAGATGAAGAAGCCATAGAAGAAACCAAATGGCTCTGATACCAAATCTATTGGAAATAAAAGCGGAAACAAAGGAGGAGGATTTGAGAGGATAAATGGTAGAGCTGCAACTCAATACCAAAAGCAATCTTAGTTATATTTTCTTGTTGTTCTGCTCGCCTTTTATAGTACAAGGAAGAATATTAAAAAAAAAACTATAAAGCTTAATTAAAGAAGAAATAGAAACACTTCTTAATAAAAGACCATAAAAGCTAATAAAAGACGTTGAACGTTACAAATTATATTTAACATATCGGACGGCTTCTTTACTTGGTTTAGAGGAGGATCCATGAGTAAATTATACCGTATGTTTGCAAGCTCATCCTGTCATCTAAAATTCCCCAGGTTATCTCTTCGAAGACTTTCAAGAGATTTCTCAGACCACTGCCCTTTAATTCTGTCTGACTTCCCCTAGGAATATGGGTGGCGTGGCGTCCATTCTGTTTTCTTGATTGTTGGCTGCAGTTCCCCAATTTCAAGAACTTCATTGAGAACTTTTGAAAGGATGCTTGCCTTCTTCCCCCAGACCGTTTTAAATTTCTAAAAAAACTTAATCATCTATCAGTCAAATTGAGGCAATGGAATACACTAGAGTTTAGGCATCAAGAAACTGCTCTTCAAAGGTATTATCTGTTCGGAGTAGGAATATTTTGGACACTTTGTTGAAAGACCGTTGGGTTAATTTGTAACAAGCGTATTGAATCTATTTAGAGACAAAAGTCAAGGCAAATATGGTGCAAGTTGGGTTACCGCAATAACAAGTTTTTTCACTTAATTGCTAATTTCAGGAAGGTTAAAACATCTATCTCGAAAATCCTACATAATGGCAACACTGTTAAATCTATGCATGGTATTAAAGAGGCTGTTGTCAATTATTTTTCAAAGTTGTATGATTCCTCTTCTGAAAAAAGGCCTTAATTGGGTCCTTCGGGTTTCAAATGCCTTTATAAAGAATCTTCTGAATGGCTTGAGCAGGAAATTACAATGGAAGAGGTGAAATGTCGTGCTTGGGACTGTGATGGTTCAAAGAGTCCAGGACTAGACGACTACAACTTTAAATTCTACAAGCTAGCTTGGGAATTTATTGCTCAAGATATCTTGATAGTGTTTTGAATTTCTTCAGGATAGGAAGGCTGCCTAAAGGAGTTGATACAACCTACGTGACCCTGATTCCCAAGAAAGCAGATCCTCATGAGTTTAAAGATTATAGGCCTATCGGTATGATTCATGGTATCTACAAAATCATTGTTAAAATTCTTGCCTTCAGATTGAAGTCAATTATGTATGACCTCATTAGCATCAATCAATCAGCATTAATAACAAACCGCTAGATAGTAGATGGCTTCATGGTAGCCAATGAACTAGTTTGTGATTTGAAAAGACAAAAAGGTTCAGGTCTGATTTTCAAGATTGATTTCCATAAGGCCTTCGACTCAGTCTCTTGGGATTACCTCGATGATATCATGGGCCGGCTATATGGGGTTTGGTAGGAAATGGAGGACCATGATTTATGAATGTTTATCTTCCTCAAAACTCTCAATTCTTATCAACGGCTCTCCTTCAAAGGAGTTCTCAGTTCTACGAGGACTGCGTCAAGGACACTATATTCCCTTTTATTTTTTATTTAAGCAGATGAAGGTTTCTTGGTTCTTTTCCATTAGGCATCCATGGAAAATATTTTCAGAGGTTTATAGTTTGAATCAGGAGCTTTCCTCAGTCATCTGCAACATGCAGATGACACCTTAATCTTCATCCTGGCAGAGATTGATCAATTACTTCAAGTCAAAAGAATTATGAGATAGTTCGCTATGAGTTTAGGTCTTCACATTAACTTCCATAAAAGCTATATTATTGGTGTCAATGTAGAAGATCGTTTCTGTTTGAGTTTGGCTTCGACTATTTTCTGCAAGACTGATTCTCTTCCATGCAATTTTCTCGGTATGCCACCGGGTGCAAATCCATCTCACATCTCCACTTGGAAACCAGTTATAGACAAATTCCGTAGAAGATTTAATCAGTGGAAGGGTAGGCTTTTAAGCATGGCTGGGCGGCTATGCCTCATCAAAAGTGTTCTCAACTCGTTACCTATCTAAGACTTTGAGATTAATGAGATTCCTATCTTCAACAAACATCCCTCTAAAATCTAGAGGGATATTATGAGCACTCTTCAAACTGACTAACATCATGCTTTCACAAACACTACAAGTTTTTTTAAGGACAATGGCAGGTTAACATCCTTTTGGCTGGATAAGTGGATTAGAGATATTCCTTTAAAAACAGCCTTCCTCAGGTTATTTCTTTCGTTATCTTCTAAATCTTTTATGGTTCCTAATATGGGTAACTAGATCAATGGCATCTGGACGTGGTCTCTACAATGGCGTCGCTCTTTGTTTCAATTTGAATAAGAGCAGATATCTCTTTCGCCATCCTTACTGGGATCAAAGACAATGCTTTACTTCAGGTTGAACAGGAAGATCTAGACGCTCAATACAGATGGTCTTTTTATAGTAAAATCTTGTTCTCATTTGTTAGATCGTTTGCTTTATGGTGGTGCCCAACCTTTTAGGCTTCAGTTTGGATAAAAATGTGCCCCACCAAAGGTGCAATTGTTTCCCTGGCTTCTTGTCCAAGATAATGTCTCCACTGGAGATTTCTTGTTTCAACATGACTTCCTCACCCTTCATCAAGCAAGATATGTGTTGTGTAAAAGAAGCCTTGAATCTTCAAGCCATCTCTTCATCCACTGTGATTTTGCCTGGAATCTATGGATGAAATTCCTTTCTCAGTAGGGTATTAGTAGCTGTTTCCCAAATTCTGTTGATGATATGTATTACCAATGCGCAGACACCATCATCTTTCATGTCAGCTTCTCTTCTCTTGTATTGTGTGGAATTTGTGGCTTCATTAGAATGATGTCATGTTCAATGGTGCTCCTCCAAACCTTCAAAGTTGTATTTCCTTGATCCTCCACAGTTTTTTCTTATGGTTGAAGCTTGATAACTTATCTTCAGACTTAACTGATGTGGATGTAGGTATCAACAATGGTATCATTTTTTTCGGAGAAGAGAGAAGCTGACTCCCTTGTATGTTTTTTCTTGTCTGGTTGTCGTTTTCAAACTATTCGCCTATTTGCTTTTTTTAAAATTGTTAAATCATCAAATCATAATAAATAATAAATACCCTGTATATTTTTTTAAATCCATCAACTATCAAATCTCTAATAAAAAATAACAGAAATGGTATGAAAAATACTTATGTGCTTCTTTAACCTTTCTTGAAACCTAAAAGCTAAAGTTTAGATGAAGCTAAATCTTTAATCCAATTAAGTATTTTGAGAACCTCCGTATACTTGTGATGTTTTTTATTTTTAAGGGTTTTAATATATAATAGACCTCTTTTTTCTTGGCTCATGCCAAAGCGCCTTCTTTGTCATGGCCTCCACCATGGATCTTGATTTGCAAGCCATTAGACTTCACACAAAGAATCTACTTGCTTTTGCATATGATCACAAAGTAGGTTCAAAAGAGAAATTAAAAGTTTTGAAAACGGCACTGGAGATAAGGAAAGAAGGATGACTATGACTATGAAGGCATTGTAAGAAATTGTCAAGAGATGTTTCTTGTGATGCTAAGAACCATAGAACTGAAAATATTGATACTCACCTAAATTTTTAGTCCAAACACAAGTTTAAACTTAATCTAAGTTAACATAAATAAAGAAAAAAATTACAAGAAAATTATTTTTTTTTCTTTTAATTTTTATGGCTGTTATAACCCCTCTCCTCATCAAATCAAGTATTTTAGTTTTTGATCTTGAGTTTTGGGTTCAAGAAAGATGAAGTAATAAGTGATTTTTTTTTATATTACTTTTTATTATAGTTTGTTTATGAAATATTATTAAAATTAATTCATGATTATTACGGATTTAAAGTTAAGTTCTTAATTTTGAGTGTGTTGTTAGAAATAATAATTTTATATACTAATTTGTTTATTTGATTTGTTATAGATTAAAAAAACTTATTTTTACTTTGCTGAAAAATATAAATAAAATAATCTTGAGATTAAAAATAATAAATTTTTATTTTATTCATTGATTTATAAAAATATTGAGAATGGAGAAGGAGCTGTTCTAATTAAAAAAAAATGCTTCTTTTTTTTTTATTCAAAGCTTTCTAGATAATGTTGAAAACCTTGTACGGTTGGAATTTCTACCCTACAAGTTTATGTTAAAGTAAAAGCTGGTCCTAATTCCTACAGTGACTGCTTGCACGATTTTTGCTTAGATAACTTGCAATCATATGACTTCAGACTTCGAATATTAAATAATATCTTAGTTGAACATTTTTCATAGTCATGAGTGGCGTGCTTTTAATGTTGATCACAAATTCTCAATACACACGTTAGTCATATAAGATATTTTTTAAGACAAGCCAGGTTAGATTTATATTTTTAATTTAAATTTATTTTTTAAGGTGACAACAAAAATTTCATCGCATCATCAAATATATGAACACAAAAATAAATTTATTTAAACAGTTAAAAATAGTCTAAATGACGATGTTTTTTCTTATCATCAGAATCTAATAATTTCTTCTTTTTTTCTTTTTATTAAAAAACTAAAAAAATAATATACATAAATATTTATATTAAAAAATACATGGTGCCATTCATAGTATTTTGTGTCATCCATAGTATTTTATGTGTGTAAATAATGTTATGACCTCCCAACACATTTTAGATTATATATATATATATATATATATTGCAATCATGTGGGTATATATGATATTGCGGATCTTGGAATATTTCCTTGAAATGCCTTGCATCGCGTGACATGTACATGAGGTATATACATATAATATTTTGCATAAGATATTGGACTTCTTATACTTGAGAGTTCGAACCTGTAAATTTTGTTAATTAGATCCTAGATGTTTTTAAAAAACTTTCAATTAGTTTATTTTTATGTTAATGTTCATCAATATTTTTATCAAATTTTCTTCAAGTTGATGGTATTTTAGTGCAAAGAATATCACACAACTAGACTTAAACTATTAAAATAAATTAATAAAAAAAACACAAGTAAGAAATTTAGAAAACTTTTGGAACAGAATTGATAAAAATTATAAATTTTAGATGCAATGAAGAATAAATATATAGATTTTGAGAATAAATTGAGATTTTCTTTATATTTTATTATCATTACTTGTTATTAATATTAATTTAGTCACATGAATGTAAATATATTTCGTAGCTTTCTACTTCATGGAATAGAAATATATAACCAAGAAAACAAATTATTATGACCAAAAAAATTCATATAAGTGAAACTAAGAAATAACAATTCAATGACACAACTATTGAAAAATGACACCCCAACACATCTTTTGGATTGGTTATATCCTAATTGTTGTTAACTTGGTTAGCTCAATTTACTTATACCAAAATAATCTAGAATATATAGTAGACATATCCTTCAAAAAGAATTGAAGAAAAAGAGATTTAGATTGACTTATTTTAAAACAACTTATAGATAAAAACAATTAATCATAACAAAATAAATTGCCAATATTATTTGTGAACTTCTATCAATTAAAAAAGAGACTTGGATTGGGAGTGTTGCTAAGGAAAAGATTTCTTTTAAGCTTCTCTTAAATTGGTACATTTTTCTTTAGGAATAAATTCTATTTTTATTCTCTTGATTTGTTACTAGTAGTTTGTTATGTAGTAAACATATTTGTTTGTTTTTCTATTAAATAAAAAATCTATTTAAAATAAAATATATCTTCCTTTAAGCTTGTCTTTCATTTCTTTATATGTTATGTTCTTCTTCCTCTTCCTCTATTGATGAAAAAATATGTTGATATCATAACATAATATTATTTTGTGGGACTTGTGAGTTAAAAAAGCTCATAAACACCAACCAAACCACAAATACAAAACCAAAAGATTCACAAGGAAATCCAAAGTTAAAATATGCTTATATAGTGTTGTGTCAAAAATAATATTCACAATAATCATTAATAAGCATAATAAATAGGGTGAGATTGCTTGGAAAGGATTTTTCTAATGAATGAATTGTGCAAAAAAATATTGGTTACCATACCTGAAAAATATAGGTCTAAGATTTCTTCACTAAAAGAGTTAAAAGACTTAACCAGTATATCTCCAGAAGAATTAGTAAATACATTAGCGAAGAAGATTAATGAGACATTAAGAATCTATATAGGAAGCTTTTCAAGCAAGGGCTCTACACTCTCGAAGAGGCAAAGACAAGAGATTTAAAAAGAAGAAAAGGGCTTAAAATGATATAAACAAGGTAGAATTATGTCAACTTTGTCCTCACTATAATAATAATAAAACAAATTATTAATAGAGAAAGTGTTGGTCGAGACTAGACATTAAATGTAGAAAATGTGATCAGATTAGATATATGTAGAGAATTTATAGATCACAATAATATAAAGAAAAGAGAAGTTTTATTTTTGAACAATATGTGGAGGAGCAGTTGCTTGTTACAACATGGTTTGCAACAAGCAACAATTTAAGTAATTCCTGGCTAATTTAAAATGGTGACACAAACTATATAACAAATAATCAAGAGTTGTTCAAGAAGCTTGACAAAACTGCTATTTTTAAAGTCAAAATTGAAAATGGTAAATATATTTTAGTGAAAGGTAAAGAAATTGTTGTTATAGATAGCCTATCAATTTTGAAATATATTTTAGATATTTTATATGTTCCTAATATTTAACAGAATTTGCTCGATGTTAGATAGCTTATGTAGAAGGGTTTCAAAGTTATTTTCGAAGATAAATAATGCTTGATCAAAGACAACATAAGTAACAAAGTATTTAAAGTGAAAATGAAAGCAAAAAGTTTTACTCGAAACCTAATAAAGAAGGAGCAGATTGCTTTTGCCATAAATACAGACAATGAAGAATTATGGCATAAAAGGCTTGTATAGCTTGTTATGTGAAAAAATTGACAAACTCTATAGCTTGTTATATGAAAAAAAAAACTAGAAAACTTTTTGATCAAACTACATGGAGATCAACAATAAACTTCAATTAGTGCGCATAGATGTTAACATTAGAGATCCTTATAGAACAACTTCATTAAATTGTAATTTATACTATATAATTTTTATTAATGATTATTCCATATTATATTGGCTTTATTTTTTAAAATTCAAATTTAAGGTTACTAATGTATTCTAAAAGTATAAAACATGGGTGAAAAATCAAAGTGACTAGAAGATTCAAACAGAACATGGGTGAAAAATCAAAGTGACTAGAAGATACAAACTATAAGGTCTGATAATGAAAATGAATATACTAGTGGAAGCTTTCAATAGTTTTGTAATGAATCTAATATTAAACACCAACATACAACATCATACATACCACAATAAAATAGTGTGAGTAAAACAAAAAAAAATAAGAGTATCATAAAGATGACTAGATACATGTTATATAAAAGGAGCTCCAAATAAATTGTGGGCTGATGCTACAGACACAATAGTGTATCTACTAAGCGTGCTACCAACCAGTGCTTTGGAAAAAAAAAAACTTCATTTAAAGCTTGGTTTAGATACAAAATAAACTTGTAACATTTTAAAACTTTTAGTTACCTTAGTTTTATTCACGTGCCACATGTTAAAAGACATGAGTTGGATATAAAAACTAAACCAGGAGTATTTATTAGATATAACAATCCATCCAAAACCTGCAAAATTTTCCAACCATAGAATGAGAAAATTATAATAAGTAAAGATGTTAACTTTATAAAAAACAAACAAGGAACAAGATGAGAAGCAAGAATCATGAAATTAAAAGGATGTTAATGATGATAAGCTAGTTAGAGGTACAAGATCTTTATCTGATGTTTATAAGAGAAGTAATGTTGCTATTTATGAGCCTGTAAAGTTTGAAGAGACAATAAAGAATGACAAATTAATTGAAGCAATGAAAAAGAAGCTTAAAATGATACTTGAATGTTAGTAGACAAACCTCTACAGAAAAAGGCTACACGAGTTAGTGCATTTATATAACCGAACTTAATACAGATAGTTTTATAAATAAATACAAGGTCATAGATTTTTTCTTAGTAATCTTGCTTTTTTTAACAGGTATCAATATAAAAAAAGTTAAAAGAAATCAAATCTTTTTTTTTTATTTGTGAAAGTTCACAAATAATATTGGCAATTTGTTTTGTTAAGATTAAGTATTTTTATTTGGAAATTGCTTCAAAATAAAGCTATATCTTTTTCTTCCATTCTTTTAATTTGAAGAATGTGTTAAATTAAATATTCTAGATTTTATAGTTTAACTTCCAAGTAAATCGAGTAAAAGTTAATGACAATTAGGATATAACATTTATAAACATCCAAAAAAAAATGTATTGGGGGGTGTCATTTCCCAGTAGTTATGTAATTGAATGGTTATTTCTTAAGGTCTCGATCTATTTCATAGATATTTATTTTAATTTTATTTTAGATAAGTTATAAATAACTAATTTATTTTTTTGAGTGGATTTTTTTGTACTTCATGGTTAGAATATCATTGTCCTCCATTAATTTAATAATGTGCTTTGAATATATGCTTTTGCGTGTAGAGTTGTACACAATAATAATAGTAAAAAATACTATATAGAATAATTACACTATGTATATGAAATTCTCCGTAATTCTAGATAAAAAAAATTGAGAAATAAAAGAATTGTTAGATTTCAATAATAAAAGAGAAGATCGTTATTTAGGTTATTTACTACAACTAAAATGAATTTTTTTTTAATGTTTATAGAATTAATAAGATGAAAAGGGTTTGAAAGTATTTGTTTGAAAACTCAATAGATCTAAATCTGACCAACTTGCCTTAAAAAATATCTCACGTGTATCGAGAATTTGTGTTCAGCATTAAAAGCACGCCACTCGTGACCATGAAAAATTTTCAACTAAGAGATTATCTAATATTCGAAGTCTGAGGTAATATGATTGCAAGTTTATCTAAGCAAAAATCGTGCAGGCAGTCACTGTAGGAATTTGGACCAGCTTTTACTTTAATATAAAATTGTAGAGTAGTGGCCCCCTTCAGATTATCAATAGAAATTCCAACCATACAAGGTTTCCAACATTATCTAGAAAACTTTGAATAAATAAAAAAACTTTGGACAGCTCCCTTTCCATTCTCATCATATAATTACAACGGCCATGCATGAAGTCTGTCTGTACAGGTAGCTTGAAACTGAAGCATTTTCCTCAAAATGATCAAGGCTTCAATGTCTCTAACACTCTCTATGTTCTTAGTTCTTTTTTTATTCGTATCATTGGCAACTTGTGAAACATCTCTTGGCAATTTTCTACAGTGCCTTCCTAGTCATAGTCATCCCTCTTACCCTGTCTCCAGAGCCATTTACAGGAGAAGCAATTCCTCTTTCGAACCAACTTTGCGAGCATATGCCAAAGCAAGCAGATTTTTGACCTCAGCAACCCCAAAACCGCTTGCCATAATTGCTGCCATGCATGAATCCCATGTCCAAGCAACTGTTATTTGTGCAAAGCGCAATGGCTTGCAAATCAGAATCGGTAGTGGTGGCCATGACTATGAAGGGCTATCCTACGTATCTAATGTTCCATTTGTCATTCTTGACATGTTCAATCTCCGTTCCATCGACATCGATATTGTGAGAAAGATGGCTTGGATTCAATCTGGGGCAACAATTGGTGAACTTTACTATAGTATTGCCAAGAAGAGCAATTTGCTTGCCTTTCCAGCTGGTGTTTGCTTTACTCTTGGAGCTGGAGGACACATTAGTGGTGGAGGTTACGGGAATATGATGAGAAAACATGGTCTTTCGATTGATAATATCGTGGACGCGAAACTAGTTGATGTCAACGGAAAAATCCTTGATAGAAAGTCCATGGGAGAAGATTTATTTTGGGCAATTAGAGGAAGTGGTGGTGCAAGCTTTGGTGTCATTCTTTCTTGGAAGATTAATTTGGTTCAGGTTCCTCCCAAAGTGACAACATTTAATGTCGCTAAGACCTTGAAGGAAGGGGCAACAAATATTGTTTACCGCTGGCAAGAAGTTGCTAGTAAACTAGACCAAGAACTTTTCATAAGAGCCTCGCCACAAGTAGTCAATGGAGGCTCCGGCGGAAGCAAGACAATTAGTGTTTCATTCATTGGCCAATTTCTTGGACCAAGCAGCAAACTTCTTCCCTTGATGAAAATGAGATTCCCTGAATTGGGTCTGAAACAAAAAGACTGCAATGAAATGAGTTGGGTAGAATCCACACTTTACTGGTTCGGTCGAAGCGGAAGATCTCTTGATGTTCTACTTGATAGGCCTACCCAAACAAGCTTTTTCAAAAGAAAATCTGATTATGTAAAAACTGTGATTCCAAAGGAAGGTTTGGAGAACATATGGAAGATGATGATCAAGGTGGAGCCCGTATGGATGCAATGGAATCCTTATGGAGGAAGAATGGATGAGATTCCGGCGACGGCAACTCCATTCCCTCACAGAGCTGGAAACCTATTCAAGATTCAGTACTCCACAGACTGGAGTGATCAAGAAGGAAGTGAGGCCACCAACCGTCATATAAATTTGTTAAGACAAATGTACGAGGCAATGACTCCATATGTGAGCAAAGATCCAAGGGAAGCATTTCTCAACTATAGAGATATTGATATTGGTAGCAATCCTAGCAATCAGACCACCTTTGAGAAAGCTAAGGTTTATGGCAGCAAGTTGTTCAAGGACAATTTTATGAGATTGGTGAAAGTGAAGTCAAAGGTTGATCCTGATAACTTTTTCAAGAATGAACAGAGTATTCCACATGGTATGGCTTGAGTAACTTATGACAACATGATACATCCATCATATGATTCAGATGCAGCTACATCTTATATTGATTCTATACCTTTTTTTCTACTCTCTTTTTTTTTTTTTTTTGAAATCCACTATTATGTTCATAAAAATTTTCGATGGTCGATAAATTCCATGTAAGCTCTCGTGGCTATTAATCTTAAAATTTGAACTCAAGAAATCAATAAAGGAAACAAATCTTCGGTTTACCAATGGTGCTAGTTCATAGTCATTTTTTCTTTGCTTTAGTCCCAACATCTTGCTAATTAAACTAGCGGTTCCATCAATTAAATTCTTAACAACTTCCTTTTATTTTTCTTTCTCAATCTTAATATAAGGAGCTTTAAACTTCTTATAACATTAAAATGATCCAACACATGCAGTTCAATTCAAAAGTCTTCTCTTGATATTCTTTCTTGAAAAGCCCACCAGACTTTCAAACTTCATATTAATACATGTACAAGCTCGACACCACACGCCAAAGTATCCACACTTGACAACACCTGATTGCAAGTTGTAAAGGCAAAATCTTTCCCAAGTTAATTATTTCTTTCGAGCAGTGAATTCTTGAATGCACCAATATGTGTACAAAATATTCAAAGTTTTTGGCATTCACGATCTAAAAAACGTTGAATATAGGTGAATTAATGATAATGGTGTACAGTTACTTGGAACTAATTTAGCCTCTCTCTTGTATCCATGCCACCATAAAAGGTGTCTGCCATGTGAAGCAGGACTCTTTCTATCGGTTATTCCTACAATCAAAAACGTTTTCATCTATTAAATTCTAAAATACTAAGAGCATCTTAAATGGAGAAGCTAAATGGATAGTTAAAAATAAAAAATTAATATTTTAATTTTTTTTATTTGTTTTGTACTCTTCAAGAAAAAAAATCAAATAAAATGTTAAAATGTCTTTTCTCTTCTACAAATGTTATTTTTACATATCTTTTCAAAGAGTCAAAACCAACAAAATAGAATCATTAAAAAAATAGACCAATTAAATATAAACATGTGAAAAAAATAACATTAAACATATTAAAAAATAATAAAATACTTGTTTTTTCTATTTCAATATAAAGCTCTTCAAATGGCTTTTTTTTCATTGAAATAAATATAGTAAAATAAGCTATATTTATACTATTCAAAATACTATTTTATCAATTTAACTTTTCAAAATAATATTTTGCATTGAAAATGCTCTACCCAAACACAACTTAACTATATCATTATTTTGGGTTCTTTGGTTCTTAGCATCACAAGAAACTTCTGATACATCTCTTAACAATTACAACGCCTTCCCTGTCTTTAGTGCCGGGTTTTTTTTTTTTTTTTGAAGAATAATTGGTCCTCTCATTCTACCTGATTACTCAAAACCCTAGTCATCGTCTTAATTCATTTCAGATAAAAACATTTGTTTAATTAAAACAAGCATTAAAAAAACATATTTTTTTATTAGTTAATAGAAATATAGAATAAATGAATTCCAAGATGCACAAAATGTTACGTAATTCATGTATGTGGAAAAAAAATTTAATTACAAAATTAAAAAGAAAGTCCAAGAGGCACAAAATATTTTTTAAGAACACGACTTCTTACTTTTTGTCCGTTTGAACTCTCTACTTTTAATTGAATCAAATCAATCTCATCATTCCCAATCATAGGTGATTTGACCTTTGTCCATTTCATTGCTCATTAAACGACCAAAATAGTTTATCATATCATGATTTAATAAAAATAGAGGATCATAAATTATTTTAAATGAATTGGTTTGTTGCTATTTGAAATTATGGGTTTGATTTAACTAAATATCCCTTTAATTAATTGGAAATATGGGGTTTGATTAAATGACGATGCATTTGATATTTACCCAAAAAATATATATATATTACACTAATGGGATATGATCTTGAAAATTTATGTTATTGGTGGGTGGCAAAAGTTAAATGCACTAAGTTTGAATTGATGAATGATATTTACATTTCTATTACCTCCAACATATTTCAAATAATTTTTATATTTTATCATTATATCATTTGATGTGTTAATTGAGATAAGATTTGTTGAGTTAGTATATATATTTTAAATAAATATCTTCTACAATAATTATTTTGACACATTCAAAAATAAATTTTAATGCATATTAATTTTAAAATTTGAACACAAGAAATCAACAAAGGAGCAAACCTCTGGTTCATCTATAATGCTAATTGAAGTAGTGTTTTATGTAAATCAAGAGGCTTACATAATGAGGTAGCTACCTCTATATACACACACATTATAGGATATATCTATATAAGAAAAGTAAAATATTTGTTATAATATAACATATTCTATAATACTTCCTCTCAAGTTGAAGCTGGATTATGCACATGAAACTTGAAACGAAAATAAGTAAAGGTAAAGTAAGGGTGTGGCTTAGTAAAAACATTAGTTAATTGATCCTTAAAGGATATAAAACGAATTTGAATATCTGTTTTAGTCACTCTATCACGAACAAAGTGATAATCAACCTCAGTGTACATTGTACAAGCATGAAAAATTAAATTAGCAAATAAATAAATAGCATTCAAATTATTGCATCAAATAATAGTGACAGAATTATGAGAGAAGTAGAGGCCAAAGTGTTAACAGTTTTGTATGATACATAGTTTTAAAACTTGGCCTGATCCAAGGGGTCAACCCTGGACTCAATCAACCCAGGGTTGAAACTGCGCCAGGTTTAAGAAAAAAAATAAGAAAAGTCAAAACCCGAGGTGACTTGGCTAGTTGACCCAGTAAGACCTAGTTAAAAACCTGGTTGTAACATGTTGACTTTTTTTTTTACTAAAATAACATTGTTTTGCTTTTTTTAAAAAAAAATCAGAATTGAGACGAACAACTTGGTTAAAACCTGGAACTTAGGCCTTAAACCAAGTCAAGTTTAAAAACTCTAGTATGACGACATACCAGCACAACAAAAAAAATCAAAAAAATATTTTTGCTAACTAAACATGAGATCCTTACTAGTAGTAAAAAGGTATTTAAAAAAAAATCAGAATTGAGACGAACAACTTGGTTAAAACCTGGAACTTTACTCAAATCATGAATACTCTGAATTCAAAAAAATAAGTAAGAAGGTATGAATCTTGAAAACCCAAAAACCAATAGAAAGACAAAAATCACTTAATCGTATGTACCAAACCTATGAGGCTTGTTTTAAGCCATAAAGAGACTTGTGAAGGTAACAAATATAAGTAGGAAGAGTAAGGTCTAGAGAACTCATGGGTTGTTTTATATAGACAACCTCCCTAAGTGACCCATTAAGGAATGCATTATGAACATCAAGTTGTCAAATATGCCAACCATTAGATACAACAATAATGGGAACTAACCAAATAGTGGTCGGTTTAACTACAAGACTAAAGGTTTCTAAGTAATTAATTCTTTCTTATTGAGTGAACCCTTGATTAGTACTTAAAAGTGTACTTTTATCAAGGTTTTATATCATCATTTTGCACTTGAAGTATCAATAACTCTTTAACTAAAACATGTTTTATAATAATATATCTAATAATATAAGATATCTTTAATTTGTGATAAATATTTATTTTTAATGCAGGTATATCACATAAATGAAAGGATTGATTAATAAATTTAAGAACTGAAATTGAAAGAACAAAGAGATGGCTAAACTCCAAAAAGAGATGTCAGTGTAGTCCAAACCGGAATACTATTCAGTAATTGGATCATATTTGGAGTTGTAAATCTCAGATTTAGGTCTACTTTATATGGATGAAAAGGTAAGATATAGGTCTACAACTTTCATATGGAGCCCAAGATCTAAAAATGTCATTTTCAAGTCTAAATTGTAGCAAGAACAAAGAAGTTCGAATCTGTCTTCCAGCCCGAGCACTGTTCAGTATTTGGCCTATATTTAGAGTTCTAGAAGTCCAAATGAGCTGAATTTTTTACACAAGAAAGTTGAGATAATTTCCTACAACATTTATGTTTTCAAGTGGCTCCAATTTTGACGTTAACAATGATGTTTTGGGCAGACAAGAGAAGATAAGGATTATCACCAAGTCAAAAGTTGGTCATCCACTCAACAATTAGTCATCAAATCAATAGTTCTTAATTTTGGCCTATAAAAGAAGCCATTTGCCATGCATTTAGGTATCATGGTCTCCAGATCAAGATCATACTCTTGTTTTCTCTCTTTGTATTTTTTTGTAATGTTTATATTTACTTTCATTAATATCAAGTTTATACCTTTCATTTACTTAGTTAACTTTTATCTTATTTATGTTCTTATTTTGTTTATTTATTTTTCTTTCTTTCATTATGTTTAGCTAAGTTTATTATGTCAATGTGAAAAGGTTACACTAATGGTGCAAGAATAAGTATAGTATAAACTTAATATGAACTTACATGTTTGATACTAACATGTTTTGTATTTGTTATCTTGTTCACTTTTTAATACTTTGTTTGTCAAATGATTAATCTTGATTTATGTTGTATAACACTTGGTACAACAAATACTTGGCACTTTCATAGCCCATATTGTATGGTATAACCGATACCTGAGCTATAAAAGGAACTTGATTTGTTGTTAACATAAGTTATAATCATGAATGCTTAACAAGATTTACAAGTATTAGCATTAACCGAATAAGATGACTAATGTAATCATATTAACAATATATAATCTGATTAGAACCTTCTTTATGTGTGGTTTCCAATTGAATAATAAGAGTTTATACTATACTTGTTTGACATACTATTAATGGATCCTCTAACCTTGACATTTGTTATTATCATTGTTTAACCCTTACACTATTATTTCATCTCCAAGTTCTCATCTTCTTCTTTTTCTTCTCTTTCTTTAATAATAATAATAATAATAATAATAATAATAGTACTACTATTGTTGTTATTGTTGTTATTGTTGTTGTTGTTGTTGTTGTTCTTATTGTTATTGTTTATAATTTGTACAATTAACCTCCATGTGGTTCAACCTGGTCTTGCTGGGTTATTTATTACTTCGACACTCCTACACTTGGGAGAAGACATCAATCTTTTATTCATGTCAACCCTCGCACAACAAAACAAGTCTTGTAGCGGTCAATACCACCATCAACTCAATGCTTGATTTTATACACCCATTAGCATCCAACTACATTTATAAAGGGCTCAAACGAGACTAAGAACTAAGTACCATTATCTTATAAAACAACAATTTCAAACTTCAATATATTGTGCCAGCACAAAAATCAATCAGCTTCCTTAAAGTTTAAAGGTTTAAGGTTAGGAGAAGATGAAGATGTTACCCAAGAGTTTAAAGACAATGGAGTGGAAAAAACCAAACTCATGTTGGCATACTTATGCCTTCATAAATGCAACACCATATGTGTTGTCATGGTGCCGAAGGGATATTATACGTGATAGGTTGGGTCTACTATGAAAGAAAGTAATTGGAAAGATCAACAGAGGTCCAAACCTAGTAGAGGCTGGAGACGAAGTAGCAATGGGTGAATCATATAAAGACATAACTGGCACGGTAGAACCTAACGTTATATCCATGGGTTTGAGAAATGAGTCCAAATGTAAACACAAAGTGAGCAAAGATAGAGACTTGATCAAACTCAAGAAAAAGAAAATATTGTTCATGAAAACAGAGATAACGTGATATGTAAATATGATTAGAGGATAGGTTAAGAAAAAGAAACATCCAAAAAAAGGTTTATTACATAAGATAGGTGTTGGCATGCAATTAATGAGATACACGGAGGTTTCAAAAGCACAACTTTAAAAAATTTTAGGTGCCTTGTAGTGATCAAGAAAAGTAAGGCCAATTTCGACAATATAGAGAAAATGATGCTCAATAGTGTCATTTTGTTCATATGTATATGGACATATTAAGCAATGATGAATACCAATGGTTTTGCAAAAGAAATTAAATTTACGATATTCATCTCCCCAGTTAGTTTGAATAAATTTTATTTTGTGAAAAAACTGTCGTTCAACAAAAACATGAAATTGGTGAAACACATTGAATATAGCAAAATTGGATGACAATAGGATAAAACTAACTAAATTTTGGATGCACGTCCAAAAAAATTATAAAATATCAAAAACTATCAATAAATAAAATAGAAGCAGGATCCCAAACGTCATTAAAGATTAGCTTACAATGAGCAAATGTTTTGTTTTGTGACTCATAGGTTCCATTGACATACGTGATAATTTTCTAACAGACATGCTTGACATTGAAAAATTAAATGATGAGAATTACACATAATTTTTTTATTTGACGCTAAGAAACTTACCGTGGGAGTCTTTTAGTTCAAACATTGAGCTCCAGCAGCACTTAGAGTTTTTTCTTCTCCATTGAAGCAGTGACAACGGCAACGGCACTCCATCAGCGCGGCATCTCAGCAACAGCAGCGCAGCAGACCATTAGAGAGGGAGAAACGAACAAAACAAAAACAGGACGAACACGAACCAGGGGAGACACAGGGAGAACGAAAGCAAAGGAGAAAAACAGGAGGCTCAGGGCGCTCAGGAGAGAGAGAGAGAGAAGAACGAAAACACAAACAGAACTCAGGGGAAAACCGGAAAAAAAAAAAAAAAAAAAAAAAACAGGGGACGACTGGAAAGAAAACGAGACAGAAACAGAGAGAAGCCAGCCAACGCACAAGCACCAGCCTCGTCTCCGGTTGCAGCACCCCTCCCTAAACAGACGAACGCGAAGGAGAACAGAGGAAGCACAGAAGGAACTGAGAGGAGGGAATAGCAGTGGAGAACAAGAAGAAATAAAAGAGGAGAGAAAGCAGTCGGCCAGTCTTCCTTCAGCAGCGTCTCCATGGCCAGCATCAGGTAAGTTCTTCGCCTTCCCTCCATTTTGCTTTTTTTTTTTTTGGATATACAAGTATCCGGATCAGCTTGCATATATCACGATGTCCACTAAACACCCTACAAACCTAATAGACATGTAAGGCATCGCGAAGATTACAGATGTGCACATGAGGACTCGAATCTAGAAGCAATAGAAAGAGATAAGCTCCTCCCACCATCAGGCCAAGACCTTTTCATTAGCACCTTGCACCTTTGAATTATAATTACTTGCCTCCTATGGCAAGCATGTGCACGCGTCCAATTCTACCTGTTTGACTGATTCGGGTTGGACCTGCTAGGTCCATTCCAACCCATATGACTAGGTCAGATCCAACCTAATAAAAATTATATCTAAAAAATATAAAAATATATATTTTTCTTTCTTTTAATCCTAATTTTACTAGTTTATTCACTAACAACAGAGTCAAGAATATTATATTTTTTGGGTTGCATAATATCTATCAATGTTAGAATTGGAATATTCACATAAGAATATTCATTGATGCCAAAATTAGAAATATTATATAAAAACAAACATTTAGCAATTTAAATAAAACCAGCAATATAATATATCTCTGGTTGGATACTTAAATGGTGATAATATCTTTTATTTTGTATAACTAGTTTCGTATCGTAGAATCTCTATTGATCAGTTAGGTTTCCTAGTGACCATAATACTAGGTGGTGACTTCTTAAACAAGATTTTTTTTCCCCTCAAAAACTAGATGTTAGGTATTTGTTCTTTTCCTATGCATTATAAAAAAAATTTAATTAATCGCCACAACATTTGAGTGTGATAGAATGGCGACTATACTGAGAACTGTTAGAACTAAGTTTTGTTTATATTGTTATGCATCCTTGTTTATATTGTTATGCAACTCTGGTTTGATTATTTACTCGATCATGGTTGATATGTCAATCTGATATTACTTGGGGTCTCTATCTTCACACTACTTGTAATCCTCATATCAACCTTTTGAGGATGATCATTGAGCATCCAAGAGACTCTTTAAGACAAGATAGTGACTTATCCTAGTGATGCACTTAACGAGTAGAACCGACTCATTAGGTTATACCCTGTGTAATCTCACTATGGCTAGCCCAACATGCGACATCAAGAATTCCAAGGTCATTGGGTGGCAAATGGTCATCACATAGGATACAAGAGTCTAAGTTGTTATAGTTGTTGCACGTGTACAATATCACGACGATTGTCCACCCCTCCCAAGCATATATGTATCTATCTAGCCAAAATAAAAAGATAAGGAATTCTTGTCTTTTATTAGTGAAAAAGAGGAATGAGATTTTTCACCTAGTATTTTGATTACTAAGAACTCTAACTGGTCTCAGAGATCGAATATAGGGACTGCTTGCATAAAAAAAAGGTATTAGCATCCCAAATACACCTTACCTAAGGTATGCTATATTCTTTTATTGTTTGATAAGAATATAAGGTTTTATCATGTTTTCTAATTGTTAGTCTATCTATGGTTTAAGAAAAGTACTCCTCACTAAGAAAAGCATTATCTTATTGGGGAAAAACCTAATCATTTTATGTCAACAAAAAAACAAACTATCTTTTTAATATTGAGAATACATTTTACGAATAAATTTATAAGCTCAAATACTAAAATAAAATAAAAAAAATTATTTTTTTAAATATGGGTCAAGTTTGCAAACATACAATCCTAGTTGGATAAATCACCAAAATTTCAGTTGAAAGAGTGACAATGCACAAACTTTACCACCATAATTTGAAGCATACCATAATTTTTAAAATTCTCATGGATATTCACCTCCTTATACTCCTCCTCCTACAAGAAATTTTGAGGAAACTTTATATGTATTTATTGAAAAGCAAGACACAATCAACACTCAACTTACTCAAAGCATAACAGATTTTAAAGATACTCTTGCAAAATTCACATCTACTCTCAATTTTCAAGAGAAAGGTAAGTTTCCATTTTAACCACAATAAAATTCCAAGAGGCAATACAATGCAAATGCAAGTAGTTCTGGAAGTCAACATATGGATCAAGTCAAATCAGTCATCACTCTTTGCAATGGTAAGGTTATTCAAAAACCCACTATTAAACCTTGTGAGAAAGATGATGAGTCAATTTATAAGGGTAAGGAAGGGGTTGAATCTGAATATTGCAAGGAAAAGACTGATTCCCTACCAGCATTTCCATTTCCTCATGCCATAACCAATCAGGAAGAAATCGAGAATGAAAAAGGCATTGAAAATGTTGATGCGGATCTTTTATCAAAAGTGAACAGATTCAACACCCGACATCACACCAATCGATGATTACTTTCTTAATGAGTCTCTACTTTCTTTTAGTTCAATGTCTTGGTTTGCTAAAAATATTAATTTTCTTGCTTCAAGATTTTTATCCGCTCACTGAAGTACCGAAGATAAAAGAAAATTTTTGAGCAACGTGCAAAAATTTTATTGGGATGACCCTTACTTATTCAATTATTGTCTTGATCAAATATTTCAAATATGCATTCCCGACAATGAGGTAAGTAATGTCATTAAATTTTGTCACTCTAAGGCACGCGAGGATCATTTCTCATCAAAAAAAAAAAAAGAACTGTAGAAATCTTACAAAGTGAATTTTACTAGCCCACCATATTCAAGGAATCATATGCATCCCGCAAAACCTATGAAAATTATCAAAAGGTAGGATTTATTTCAAAACACAGAGAGTCTTTAGATAATCTTCTATTAACTCTTAAGTCTCATCATAGTCGAGATAGGCATCGTGCAATTTATAACTTATGAACTCATTTTCATAAAGAACATGCTTGACATAGTCTTGAAAATCTAACTAAAAAAGACCTTGTTTACTAGTTTTTAAGAAAACTGAATGGGAAGCCCATCCCTGACCCAAGAGGGCGTTTAAGCTGTTCTTAGACGTAAAACTGAGGGAAGATATGAGCCACAATCACAACTACCTATACATACACATGCTTTTTTAAAAGTAAATAAATAAATAGAGAGAGAGAGAGTGAGAGAGACTCTAACTGGCCTACATATAGGTAGTATGATTGCCTTTCTAATTTCTCATCTATAAAATCCTCTCTTCCTTTCATTTCTACTCAACCTATATATTCAACAAATACAAAAGTGTGTAGAAATGGCAAGTTTCTCGTGTCATCATATAAGAAATATTTGTGTTTTCGATGGATCTAGTTATAGGAAAGAAAAGGAGTTTTTAGAATCAGCAAATCATCTTGGTCAAATGCTAGCTAAAAGAAAGATTCATTTAGTGCATGGGGGAGGCAATCTTGGGTTAATAGAAGGTGTGTCAACAGTTGTATTTTTAGGAGGTAGTCAAGTTTTGGGGGTCGTCCCCAAAGTTTTGGCACAAAGGAACATCATTGGAAAAACAATTGGAGAGGAACTACATGTCTCCACAATGTCAGCTCGAATAAATCCAATGTTTAACCATGTTGATGCCTTCATTGCTTTACCAGGTGGTCTAAACACATTGGAAGAGATCTTTCATATTTTCTCTTGGGCTCAACTATACATTCACCATAAACTCATAGGATTGTTAAATGTTAATGGTTATTATGATAAGTTGTTGTCTTTTCTTGATCATGTTGTGGAACAGGAATTTCTAACATCTTCTGCATGAAAAATCATAATCTCTACTGTTACTGCTGAACAATTGATTGACCAACTATAATCTTTCATTCCTGTGATTGATCCCTCTATGAGTCGAATAAATTGGTCATCTAAGGAAAGCTGTAAAAATCTTAAATTAGATTTGAGCCTTCATTTGTGAATCTTTGTGTCTTTTGGTTTTATTATTATATTTTGTTGTTTTTTATATTTGTTTCAGTGTGTTTCAGGTTTGTCAATGTTTGTTATTTCAGGTGATATATTTTATACTCTATCTTTCTACCTTAGAACATTGAGGACAATGTCTTATTTTGGTTGGGGGAAGAGGGTAATAGTTGATAAAAAAAAATTATTTTCCATTTCATAAAGCATATGCAAAATTATTGTTACTAGAATGGCAGAGTAAAGGAGCTCTTTTGTTAAAGTGACTCTTGAGACATATCTTAGTAACCATTCTTAATAAGGTCTATCATAATACTTCTTGAAATATTCAGGTTTACAAACTCTTGTATTGTTATCACTTAATTTTGCTCATATACTTATTTAACATGTATTCTTAAATCTTAATTTACACACACACACTTTAACATATAATTGTGGGTTGCATATTAGATTATTATATTATTTATGTTCTTTTGTTAAAGGTAACAACTAAGGGAAAGGGATAATATATAATTAAAAAAATTTAAAAAAATGATGATAATAAAAATGTAGATAAGTTTGATTTCGTAGCCTCCCTAACCTAAGCAATTAAGCCCGAAAGGGTGTTTTAACACCTAATACCCTAAAGTCAACTGACTTGGAAACTATTGGCCCAACGCTTATTACATGGGTTGAAGAGAAAAGCTTAAGAGAATCAAACCTTGCACTATCTACATAACAGTATTTGCGACCCGAGTTACTAAGCTCGTAAGGGTGTCTCAACACCTAATGCCATAAGACCAATTGGTTTAGGAGTCATTAGCTGAAAGCTCATTACATGGGTTAAAGATGCATGGTGTTTTAAGTTATATGTATATATATATACATATAAAAGAAAAAAAAAGACAAAAATAATAATCTCAACCCAAGAAAGTTAACCTTAAACATTAGAACAAAAATTTTGTTTTCTTCCAAGAAAAGCCTTATAATTATGTGTTAATAAATTAAGCATAAAAAAAGGTTTATTAATATCTTGTTAATAGGTATTGAGCAAATATATAAATTTAATGAGAGTTTATTTACCTGAATAGATTAATGGAAGTTAAATGATGAATACCTTGCTTTGTGGAATTTGCAAATTATTTTTTTATTTTAACGTTTTGATTACCAGGGACTAGTAATAAGCTAGTTGAGGGGTGTGATTAGTACTTAAAAGTGCATTTTTATCATGGTTTTATATCATTATTTTTCACTTGAAGTATCAACAACTCCTTAACTAAAGCATGTTTTATAATAATATATCTAATAATATAAGATACCTTTAATTTGTAGTAAATATTCATTTTAAACACAGGCCTATCACATAAATAAAAGGATTGATTGATGAATTTAAGAACTGAAATTGAAAAGATAAAGAGATGGTTAAACTTAGAAAAAAGATGTCAGTGTAATTTAAACCAGAATACTATTTGATAATTGGGTCATATCTGAAGCTATAGATCTCAAATTTAGGTCTATTTTATATGGATAGAAAGGTAAGATATAGGCCTACAACTTTCATATGGAGCCTAAGAACTAAAAAGGTCATTTTCAAGTTCAAATTATAGCAACAACAAAAAAAGCCTGAATCTATCCTCCAGCCCGAGCACTGTTCAATATTTTAGCCATATCTAGAGTTCTAGAAGTCAAAATAAGATGAATTTTTTACACAAGAAAGATGAGATAATTTTCTACAACTTTAATGTTTTCAAGTGGCTCTAATTTTGATATTATTAATAACATTTTAGGCAGACAATAGAAGATAAGGATTGTCATCAAGTCAAAAGTTGGTCACTCACTCATCAATTAGTCATCAAATCAATAGTTTTTAATTTTAACCCATAAAAGGAGGCATTTTCCATGTATTTAGGCATGTTGGTCTCCAGATCAAGATCATGCTTTTGCTTTCTCTCTTTGTATTTTTTGTAATGTTTATGATTTGCTTTCATTAATATCAAATTTATACCTTTCATTTCATTTCATTTACTTAGCTAACTTTTATCTTATTTATATTCTTATTTTGTTTATTTATTTTTCTTTCTTTCATTATGTCTAGCTAAGTTTATTATGTCAAGGTGAAAAGGTTACACTAATGGTGTAAGAATAAGTATAGTGTAAACTCAATATGGACTTTAATGTTTGATACTAACATGTTTTGTATTTGTTATCTTGTTCACCTCTAATACTTTGCTTATTAAATGACTAATCTTGATTTATGTTATATAACACTTGGTACAATAAATGTTTTGCACTTTCATAGTCCATATTGTATGGTATAACCGATACCTGAGCTATGAAAGGAACTTGATTTGTTGTTAACATAAGTTATAATCATGAATGCTTGACGAGATTTACAAATATTAGCATTAATTGAATAAGATGACTAATTTAATCATGTTAACAATCTATAATCTGATTGGAATCTTCTTTGTGTGTGATTTTCAATTGACTAATAAGAGTTTATACTATACTTGTTTGACATATCATTAGTGGATCCTCTAACCTTGACATTTATTGTTATCGTTATTTAATCCTTACATTAATATTTCATCTCAAAGTTCTCATCATCATCTTTTTCTTCTTCTCCTTTTTCTTTCTTTATTATTATTATTATTACTACTACTATTACTATTAATACTATTATTATGTAATTAGCTAATTATTATGCTCAGCAGAATAACCAAACTAACCAACTAGTTGTTTTCCCATATAATTGGGCCAAGTCCAGCTTTGTAGAAAAGAGATTTTCCTTTTAAGCTGGTCTTAACCCATTTTCTTTATGGTTTGGTCTTTGCCTCTTTTTCTTTCGGTTGGTTTCGGCCTAGTTTACATTGGACCTGAATCAGCCTAGTTTTCTTTAAGGCGAGACTCTACCCAATCAAGGTGGGCCCATCCTATATGACTGGGTTGGGCCCAACCTAATATAAAATAATAATAATAATAATATATTATATATTTTACAAAATAAAATCCAAAAATTTTCCAGAAATCCTAAAAAAATTGTGATTTTTTTGTGTATTTTTCTACAAATTTTGATTAATATTGGTTTATATTTTGATAATATAAAAATATAAATCTGGTATTAAAATACCTGATTTTCTTTTATATATATATATATATACACACACACACAGCCAAGTTTCTCAAAAGATAAAAAATCATATCGTATTTTCATACAAAAAAAATAAAAAATACATGTATTAGCATGTATTTTTTGCTTTAATAACGATTTTATTAAAGCCATAAAAATTAAGCCAATATTTCAAGAATATCAAAAAATTTATTTTATTTTTTAAATATATAAAATTATAAACTTATACATAAAATGTATTCCTAAAATTAAATAATAGTTAGTTTTTTTTTGTTTATTAATGTTAGAGCAAATAATATTTATCTAATAAAAAAAATCTCCTTACTAAAAAGAATTTTGCATAAATTTTAAATAAATTAATAATTAAAAATACAATAATATCTTAATATATATCAAAAAAAAAAAATACAACTACTCCGGTATAAAATATACTTGGAGTGCTCGTATCTTTCTTTATAGACAATCGGTCCTCGTGTTTTAGGTTTCCTAGTAATTAAAAACTGGGCGGCGACTCCCTTTTTCACTCTTGCGTTTCTCTCCCTCTGGCTAGACATGCTTTGGCTCTCTATATTTAAAGACAACTTCAGCAACCATTTCTTCTTCTTAATATGTTCATAAAACAACAGTACCAAAGCCTGATCTAAAAAGAAGAGAGAAGAAAATGTCTCAAAACTCAGCTGACCTCCCATGGAAGGTAAGGCTCTTTGCATCCCTCTTCTCCTTCAGCTTTAAAGTCATGATTCGTCGCTCTGATGGATCTCTGAACCGCCTCTTACTCAACTTTCTCGACTATAAGACCTCTCCATCGCCTGACAAGCCCATAGATGGTGTCACAACCACTGATTTCACTATTGATGAAGACCGCAGCCTTTGGTTCCGCCTCTACAACCCCGTCTTCAGGACTTCAACTACCGACAATGAAGTTAAAATCCCAGTTATTTTCTACTTCCACGGGAGTGGGTTCATCTGCATGGCGGCCAATTCAAAGCTGTTTGATGATTTATGCTACAGGCTCGCCCGCCTGCTACCTGCAGTCATCATTTCTGTAAACTACAGGCTGGCTCCTGAGCATAGGTATCCATGCCAATATGAAGACGGTTTTGATGTTATAAAATTTATTGATAAATCATACCTTGAAGTCCTTCCAAACCATGCCAATCTCAAGCACAGTTTTGTTGCTGGAGACAGTGCTGGTGGCAATCTAGCTCATCACATGGCACTAAAGGCTTGCAAATCTGAACTTTCCAATATAGAACTGACTGGAGTTATAGCCGTACAGCCATTCTTTGGAGGAGAAGAGCGTACAGGATCTGAAATCAAGCTTTCTAGAGATCCCTTTGTTCCAATGGATACTACAGACTGGATGTGGAGATCGTTTCTGCCAGAGGGTTCGAATCGGGACCATCAGGCGTCGAATGTTTTTGGGCCTAACTCTGTTGACATTTCAGAGCTTAAATTCCCTGCGGTTCTTGTTCTTATTGGGGGGTTGGATCCTCTCCAGGACTGGCAAAAGAGGTACTACGAGGGACTAAAGAAAAGTGGAAAAGAAGTGTATTTAGTTGAATATGTCAACGCATTCCATTCATTTTACCTTTTTCCTTGTGTGCGTGAGTTTTCTTTGTTTATCAAGGAAGTGAAAGATTTTATGCAAAAGCAAATGTCCAGATGAAGAAGTTAACAACTTTCTTCTGCTCAGGTGTTTATGTCATCTGCTTGAATTATCTATTTGTTCTGCTTTATTATTTTTTCCTCTTATGAATATGGTAATATCATGGCCCTTTTAGTTCAAGAATTTATTTATTTTTAATAGCACTTTCTCATGAAAAAAAAAAAGTAAACTAAAAAAAAGATTTGAAAAAAGATAATACGTTGTAACTATATAAATTACGCGGTTTCCAACGATTCTATTCGAGTTTTTAATTATCTAAATTTACTTGAATAAACTTAGTTTAAATGTAATCATGTCAACGATAAAAAACAAGAATAAAATGCATTTGTTTTAATAAAAATAATTGATCTGCTGCTTTACAGGGTAATCTAATAACTTACAGGTTTACCTAATAAACCAAGAGTTGCCCCAGATTGAACCCATGCTGTCTCACTCGCTATGTCTATGTCGATGGATCGAAGATTGAACATGTCGAGGATGACGAATGGGACTGCAGATACATAAGAAAGGCCCTCATAATCATGGCCACCACTCTTATCAGTGTTTGCAAGATAGACTCAAAAGAGGGATTTGTGTTAGTATAGATTGCTTGAGAGATTGGGTGAGAAGGATGGCTATGGCTAGGAAGATACTGTAGAAACCTGTCAAGAACTGTATCAGAAGCTGCCAATGACACTAACAACAGTATGGCTGAAACTACTGAGAGTGTTGCAGACATTGAAGCTTTTATTTTCAGGATGATTTCTCAGTCCCAGGCTGCATGATCAAACAAATTTGGTAGCTGTACTTTGGAAAGGAAAAGACAACTGTATCAGTCCAAAATTACTGCAGAGCACTGCTAGCAGCATTCTAAAATGTTTCCAGATCATGTTATGATGATATAATATCTTGCTGGTCTTCCTATTTCTTTCAATAATTTGAAGAGGGCTACTATTATACATAAAAAATATTGTATCTAGCTGGTTCACACATGATCATTAAACCTCAATCACAGAATAGCTTTGTCTCATAGACAGAACAGACTCTCGGTATCGTAGTTGTTTTATGGAAATCCAATTTAAGAACTAATCCAAGAATCACCGAGTCAACTGTTTTTTTTTTTAAATTGCATTGCCTTGTTTTTTCTTTAATAAAAATAAAAATCCAGCGTTGATCATGCCTAGTTTGGATGAATAAACCAGACACTATAAACTTGGCCGGATCAATTGAATCAACCGGACACTAAATATTTGTCTGGATCAATTAAATTTCAATCAAGTAAATATTTAGTCTAATTCAACTAAAAACTCCATCCGAATTAAATTTTAGATTCTGAATTTACTGGATTAACTTGTCCAGGTTCATCAAGTATGCTTGGCATGATTCTGGTTTACAGTTGTTAACAAAACCATCACCAATTATGCATTGAAGCCTGAGGCTTTAGATATATCAAACATTGATTTCAATCACCAATTTTCAATGTCTAGTGGGTGTTTTTAATACCCATAGAAGATTTTTAAATCTCCATGCTGCACATAAGAAAAAGATTAGATAACATCAAGACCAGCAAGAGACAAAGCAGGAGGAGCCTAGCACATAAATGCGCACAGCTGACAATGATCTTCCATAAGCTGTGATCATACTTCAAACAGTAAAAGAGAAGAGAGAGATATAGTGAGAGTGAGAGATAACCTTTGATGAATATGGATTGGTTATCATCAAGCATAATGGACTAGGTAAGCTTGCTTTTCCCGCAAGTTGCCATAAGCATATGGTGGAAAACTTGACGTGTGCCAACTGACACAGCTATAGCTCTCAGAACACCAATCCTAGCTGTTTGCTGCAATTTACAAGTTTTGAAATAAACAAAAAGCTGGGATTGAGAGAAATTAATAATTTGGAATTGATTGAATGGACTGCAGAAGCAAAGAATCTTGGTATCTACTGTTAGACACACCAAAAAGTGGAAATCCTTAGCCTATTTATACATGCCAAACAAGTGCTAGATATTTTGATCTACGTTCCTTTTTATTTGTACGTTTTCCAACCACTTGTTGGGATTTTTATCCATTGGAGACCGTGGCTGCTTGACTTTTTCAGGTCAGTGTTCTAGGTTTTTCACTGGATTTTTGTACATAGATTCATGGCTGCTTGAAATTTTTCAGGTCAGTCTTCTAGGTTTCTCTATTGAACGTTGGCCTTGATTTCCTGTAAAACTTGCTTGGACTATTTCCATTAATATAGTACATCTAGTCTGGAAAATCACAGTCAGTCACTTGAGCAAAGCTGACTGAATTCTTTTGAAATTTTATTTTTTGAAGTATCTTTATTTAAAAATAAATTAAATTAATATTTTTAATTTTAAAAAAATTATTTTTAATATAAACACATCAAAATAATCTAAAAATACTAAAAAAAATAATTTAAAACAAAAAATAAAAAAATCAATTTTTTTAAAAAACAATTTTAAAATATAAAAACAATCCGATCCTAATTTTATTTATAGCATATAAGATTGGAAATTTTGATTAGAAATGAAGGCTATTTAGTTAAAAAACTAAATTGTCATGAAAAGAATAGAAGGACTAAACTACGAACATATGAAAATACAGGGACTCTATTGGCTTTTTAAAATCAAATTTTCACTAAAAACACAGGATCGAACAACAATTCAGTCTTTCCTCTTCAAAGATCGCGGTGACATCCGACACAAAAATTTTGCATAAATTATGTGATCGCAGCGACTACTTGGTACCATCATTTTCAGAGCTAGACGGACCAGTCTATTCAACTAGGGCAACTTGCCGATTTAGTCCGACAATCTTACAAGCTGGAACCTTGTATCCCTAGCAGTTTCAATGATCTCCTTTGGTGAAAATGAGGTTAACTTGGCTAAATGAAACGATTCTTGAGGCAAACTATCCAGTGTCCATTCTCAGAGAAAGAACATCGACAATTGATTAGTATAACCAAGAGGGTAGAATCAATAGAAGCTATACCTGCACCAAGGCATCATGTTATTGAGATATTATCTGTTCGAATACATGTAATGAATTGGCCGCTCCTAACACTATTTTAGGTGAATAAATGATCTTTCATATGAAACCCCCATCTTCTAAGAGATTAGAAACACAGCTGAGGTCAGTGCTGCGTGGGGTCTGTGGACTGAGTTAACTTCTGCTACGGACTCTTCCCTAAATGTTCAAGAAGCCATCACCAACGGGGATCCATACCCATTTTGATGTGATTTTTGCCATCTCCATGCAACCTGTAAACTCTTTTGGAGATCAGTGTATTGTGCAGTCCAGTTCAGCTCACGGTTAATTTTTGATGGGTCACTAAACACTTCAGCATAGTCACCAGGCCGGCGAGATAAATATTCTACTTTGATGTCTACACCGGTTGCCTTTTTACATGCATGTACAAACTCCTTGACTGACCTACCTGATAAAAAATAAAATAAAAAATAAAAAAGCTTGAGAACACAAGACCAATGAAAAGCAGCTCAGCAAACAGGGGAACTGGTTACCCACCCATTCCAGTGCCAACATTGTAGATTCCAACTTTCCCAGGCATTGCCTTTTCAAGTGCTTTAACATGAGCATCAACAAGATCAGTAACATCGATATAATCTCTTATACAAGTTCCATCGTGTGTCTTATAGTCTGTTCCTTTAACCTGCAAAGTGGAAACACCAACATCCTGAGAATTTCATTCATCATAACATAAGAACAACGACAAAGTGCAGCATGTTTTTTGTCTAAATGGCACGACACAGAGGAAAGCAAGCAGACAGCAACACAGCCTCTAGGCGTGAAACCTCAATAAATGTCCCCGTAACCTGATTCTAAGACTCCCAAACTGTCTAAATTTTCAGCAACCAATTAAACTGGGCACCTAAAACTAAACCAACCAGGTTCTGAAAATCAAAGTAATATCAATAACCAAGCAGGAAGACTAAAATCTCTTTTTTACAAACTGCAGCATAGCCTTGAAATAACTCAACAGTGAAGTTGCAATTTTGATCTAAAAGGGAAAAATTCAAGGTCAAATAAAAATCAAAATACCTTTAGTCCAGAAACAATACCACGAGCAGCATCAAAACAAGCACCAGAAATCCGTCCGTGCTCACGCAGTTCAGGTCTAGGAGCCTCACCTAACCTTCCATCTGGATCTGATCCAATCACATTGAAGTATCTGCAATTTGGTCAGAAAAGCATTTGTCAATTCATACCTTTAGGAGTGAGAAATTCTTATTATTAAACTTTCATTCCAGGACAGGGATGTTGCTTTAAGTTATCAATTGAATTCAAAGCCTCATCTTCTGCAGTGAGTTCAAAAACTGAAAAAAGATCATTTGAGAAATACTTCAAAAAAAACAAAAACTAGAGATCAACAAGTAAATTGAATGAAAAGCATTTGAGAAATACTTTCAAACTAACAACAAAAATATATCAGCAATTGGAAAGTCAACACTTTCAAGAAAAAGGACAAGGGAACTCAATACCAACCTCAATATCATAATTGCCATGTCTGAATTTTTAGAGAAGTCAAGGATGATATCTTCTGCCATCTTCTTAGCTTTTCCATATGGGTTAATGGGTACCTAAGTAGGGGGGGTACATATCAGTCACCTAGCATGTAACCTGGTGTGAAGTAAAACGAGTTGTAGCATATCATTGTGTGAAGTAAAACGAGTCGTAGCATATCATTCTTGTGCTCTCTTGTCCTGAATTAAGCTTAGACTGGACAAACAGATGAATAAAAAACGCTGGTTAGCAAGTTTTTAAATCAAACCTGTGGAGTGTCTTCAGTAATAGGCATCTTTTCAGGCTCCCCATATGTTGCACATGTGCTTGAATATATCAAAGTCTTTACATCATTTGCAGCCATTGACTCCAACACTACCAAGGTATTTGATGTAATGTTGTGATAGTACCTGCACAGCAAGAAAAAACATATCATCATTAAGGACACATACGATCAAGGGTAAAAAATGAAATATTGGATTATAGTTAAGAGGTGATCCATGCATCTGTAAAAAATGAAATATTTGACATAAGAAAATTCAAGTGTCCAACTTGATTTACATTATATCAGTTTCCAAAAGCAATTTTCCAAATTATGCAGATAAAATCAAAGTTCCTACCAAACATGGCTTTCCTAATCTATTATACAGTGTTCGTACAATGCTCTGTGTATTTTGAAAAAAAGCTCTGAAGGAAAGGCTGTCAAACAACACAACTTTTCCTATGCCCTGTACTATCAATGACAAAAATAATCTTAACTTTCAAAGAAAGGGATTTTGCTTATGGCTAAAAGTTCACCTAATTCTTTCCTTTCTGCTATCTAGTAACATTCACTTGCCCTCTTGTTCCCTTACAGAAGAAAAAAAATATATAGCAGTGATTCAGATACAAGGTTATGCTTTAAGTTTTGAATCCAAGATCACTCATTAACATCATCAGAAGATAATTTCTTCCATTATCTTAATGTTTGTTCACTTAATTGAAGAGAAGCTCGTTTGCCTCCATTTTTTTCAAAATAAGGGCATGGATCTGCTACCTGCGATAATTTAAAGACATCATCTTGTCATCTAATCTTACTTGCAATTCTTGAATGCAAAACATATTGTTAAGTTATCAAAGCAATCCCTTATGCCAAAAGAAGTTTCAGCAAAGCCTTTTGTTCTTGTTACTACCATTGCCACATGGAAAAAAAATATTTAAACCTGCATCACCCAAAAAATAAAAATAGAAGCAAGTTCAATAGAAACAGGACAGGTTTAACTCAGACATCATAGAAAACTTACTTAAGGGGGTACACGGTGCTTTCCCCAACATATGCAACTGCTGCAAAATGCATCACAGCATCAAATGCATTTTGTGAAAAGATGCTGTTAACCTGAAATTTTGGTAAAGGAAACAAGTTGCAATATCCAAGTTCAACTGTCTTTAAAAACAACCTAAAATAGGCTATATATATTATATATCAAATAATAAGGATACAGTTTTAGGCTCTCCCAAGTCAGCATATATAAACTGAAGCCTCCCAGGCTCAGGAAATAACTCTTCTAAAACCTTGACTGCACCTAAGTTTCCTCGAGAAAGGTTGTCCTGTTAACAATATGAAAATCTTTACGTTAAATGACCAAGAAAAAATTCAAAATCACAAGCCATAGAGATCTCAAAAGGAAGCTACTACATTTCATGTGATGAACATACCACAATGGTTACTCGGTAACCATCCTTCAAAAGTCGCAATGCTGCATGGGAACCAATGTAGCCAGCACCACCTGTCACAAGGACATGGATCACCCCATCTTCACGCAAAGAGAACTGAAATAAACAAACCAGCAAATCCGAAAGCACATTAAGGAAATGTCATAAGCTCAAATCATAACTCAATGGCTGAACTTATTTAAGGTTTGGACGACTGATTCCACATTTTGAAACCTTCATAATAAAATCCAAATGCCCCTTGCCGGAGCAGTAAAGGTGGCGGTGCAATTATTAGAGAGGGATAACCCTGCATCTTTTAGGAGCCAATATTAGACATGCATCAAGTTTTTAAATGCTATTTCTGCGGCTTCAAGGGAAAAACCAGATATGTTTGGTATTAAATTAACAGAAAGAGAATGAACAAAGGAACATGGAGTTACCGGGCTTGGAGAATTAAAGGTTGGAGATTGTTTCAGCATAATTATGCATACAGCTGTTAAGGAAGCGGCCAAAAGAATCTTTCCTGCAACATTATTTTTTCTTTTTGGATCTGAAAAATCCATGCCTGCAACACAGAGTGAGAAAAAGAAATTAAACTGACCTCCAAATAATCGCATCACCATAAAAATCAAGGGAGTTGAGAGGGTGCATTTCAAAATCGAAATGGTGAAGCCATAAAACTGACCTCCAAGGGACATAGATCTATTGGACCTTGGCTGAGTTCTGGTCCTGCCAAAATTTAGCATTTGGAGAGTCGTACGAGATCAAATCCCTTTATCTGTCAAGACTACGCTTCTGTATCACTGGCTTTCTGCTCCAGTCTGCTGCAATGAAATCAAATTCAAACAATTAGCAATGATGGAGTTTGAAGCAGAAGAAACCAAGAGAGGAAAAGGTACAATCAGAACAAAAGGAAGACCAGCTGGGCCCTATACAAGTATTTGAAACCAAAACAAAACAAAGAAAGAAAAAGGTTAAATACTAAAAGTAGAACAAATTTTACTATGCAAATGCGGGGAAAAAAAAAACCAGAAAAATTCACCACTCAAATTCAAATCTTTACAATCTAAAACCAGTAAAAAGAGAGAAAAAAGGTGGAGAGTTCCAAGATCCAAATGGACCAGTAAAAAGAAGAAAAATACTTTCAAACTCCGTTTTTCATGTAGAAAAATGGGAAAAATAATTAAAGACAAAAAAACATTGCGATTGTTTGTCAGGGCATGTCTGACACCAGAAATTTAGAGAGAGAAAATTCTGATATCAGAACGTCCACCGTAGAGAACCAAGAAACACAGGTGATCATGTTTCTAACAAAGAGGGTAAAAAACCATTTTACAGATAGAAGAACAAACCAAATCCCAATATTCAAATTCCCCAAGATCCAAGAACACCAATCAATCAAAACCCACCTCAAAAAACAAAGAAAAAAATCCTAAATATCACACCTTTATCAAAAAAAAAAAAAAAGGAGAGCCAGTCAGTCAAGAAAAGGGAAAAATAGCTCAAATATTTTGAAAGCAACAATTTACTAAAAAAAACACTGTGGAAGGGTCTATATATACTATACACAAATATACAATTAAGAGGGAAGAAAAGGCTTGAAATTTAAGGACATGCAGTCACGAGAGAAATAAAAAGAACCCACCAAAAGATGATCAAGAAAACGTGAGAAAGAGCAAGTGAGGTTCTAGTTCAGTGGTGGGAGGAGCTTGTCTTCTTCCTCAGCACATGAGTTCGAATTTTACCATGCATATCTGTCATCTCTGCGGTGCCTTACTTGTTCACTGGGCTTGCAGGATGTTCAGTGAACCATGTGAATTAGTCGTGATACGTGTAAGTTGGTCCGGACACCCCACGAAAAAAAAGAAAACGTAAGAAAGATAAAGAGAACTAAATACAAAAATTAATTAAAGATTTTAAAAAAGAGAGAGAGAAGAACTGTCAAAAAATTAGAGGGAGAGAAGGAGAGAAACGTACGAGAAGCGAGGAGTGAAGAGGAGAGACAGGAGTTCCGGTTGCTATGGTACGCTTGAAAGAGTTGTAGTAATAGGCGTAGAAATCTCTGTACTTTCCATGTTGTCGCAACATGAGAACATGAGAGCGAGAGGCTTGACAAATAATTTAAGAAAACAATTTCTTTTTACACTTTTGTTATTATTTTCTTTAACCGTAACTTCAATTATTTATAAAACCCGACACAAGGGTTTGATCGATGTTATGGAAATGAAGGGTAAATCTAGGTTAAAATATAATGTTTTAAAATTTAAACTTAATTGTTTTTAAAAATATATATATTAATGGGCGAAGAGTTGGCAGCTTACTGCATAAACCCAGACTTTTTACCATGTTAATTTTTTTTTATTGTTATTATTTTCTCAACCTAAACTAGTTTAGGTCAAGTAAGATTTCAAATTGATTTACCATATTATTCAGATTTCATAATTATAATTTAAAGTTTTATTTAAAAAAATATAGAAAATTATTAGTTTTTTAAAATACATCATCTATTTAAAAATATAATTCTTAAATCATTTGAAAAAGAAACATAATTTAAGATTATATAAGAGATAAATTTGATATTGATTGACTCAAAAGTTAGTCTGAATATTTTGAACGTAAGGTTAGAAAGTTATTTTTAAAATTATGATTAAATTATAATCTTGTCTTAGTCTCTCCAATGAATATATTTTTATTCTTATTCTTCTTGTTTTTTTTCACGTATAATAATCAAACATTACTTTTATTTTTTTATTTTAAAAAAATAAAAATTCACTATAAAATCATTTTATAAACATTTAATTTATGTTTTCATCTCCGCCTTTTTACACGATGAAACACGTTTTTATCTCTTTTGCAGGTTTATTTCTTCTAATACACTAATTAGACATAATAAGATATTTTTGGAGCACATTCAATTGTTTTAACTAATTTTCATAAATATCCTTCTTTAATTAAATTTCAAGTAAATTAACTATAGTTTAGTTAGCACTTTAATAAAGTTTTTTGTATATAAATAAATTCAGAGTAATACCTTAGTGAGTAGACTCACATGCTACCCATGTGATGCGACGATAACATAAAATTCACAATATATTTTTTTTACACATAAAAATATATTAATTAGTCTTAAATATGGTGTTCATACTTGAATTGAATTGATGTGCTTACCAGGAATAATTTTTTAAAATTTGAATAAGTGATAATAAAATAAGAAATGTATTCATTTACTAATTAAATAGAAAATTTTTGTTTTTATGGTTTAATATGTTTTTTAAAATATTTTTTACTTGAAATACTATAAAACTAATATTTTTATGGTTTTGATATACCAATTATTTTAATTGATAACCATAAGATAGAGGGAAGAGGTGAGCAGTAAAACTTGAGAAAAAAAAATTTGTATTTAGTTTTTTTTAAGGATAGAAATTGATATTAATTCCGTAAAAATTCTTGTTGTTTTCGAGGAAATAACATAAAATCTGAAATTTAAATAAAATCTACAAAAATTAAAAAAATAATAAAATTAACTCAATTTGTATTTTCAAAACTTAATAAGGGTATTCTAGAACTCAACTAGTCAAAGCCAATTAAGGTTTTCATACAACTGAATTTATAGGATAATTTAAAAAAATTTCAAGTTTGATTTAATAATTAGATTGAAAATTATAATTTTTTATTATTAAATTATAATTTGAGCAAAAAAAAAAGGGGGCGGTTAATTGGATTCATTGGATGATGTTAGAAATTTAAAATGATGGAGATGAAGTAAGATTGAACTATGGTTAAGGTAAATATGTCCATTTTCCAATAATTTGGTAACAAAATACAAAAGAAGCTGCCTCGTTAAAATTAAATGTCGTGTCCCTTGAAAAGCACCCTCTCAACCGCGACCCGTGAATGTTCTTTAAACGTCCCTTCAAAAGCACCCCCTCATCTAGGTGGTGGCTAAGTGGCAAGGACTTGGGATCAAGGGGTTTGCTCCCTCTGTGATCTCAGATTCGAGTCCTTGGTTGCTCATATGATGGCCACTGGAGGCTTACATGGTCGTTAACTTCAGGGCCCGTGGGATTAGTCGTGGTGCGCGAAAGCTGGCCCGGACACCCACGTTAATCTAAAAAAAAACAAATGGTAAAAAACTGTCGGTTGTCTAAAGAACAAGTGAGAATAATTTACTCGTTTTTCTCATGATCATCTAATTTTATCTATACCGTTTATTTACAGAAAGGAATTTTTTTAAAAAAGATAAATTTAAAAAATCAAATTATTTTTTTATGTTTAATAGTATTAAAAAAATTAAAAAATATTTTTAATATTTAATTATATTATGAAAAATAAACTAAAAAATAACTTATTACTATTTTATGTTTTTAAGTTTATTAAAATAATAAGAAGTGAATCTTACAAATTAAAAATTTCAATAAAAATAAAATTAAAAAAATAATTTTATAGATTATCTCAAAAATAATAAATAGTTATTAAAATAATACATATCAAATTTAACAAATAAAATTAAAATAATAATGATTACAATTTTATAATTTATTCTTCAAGAAACAAACATTCCTTTGAAGAATTATCTCAAAAAATTTTGAATTATTAAAAATTAAATAAATTTTTTTAAATTTATATTTTATCAAATTTAATTAATAGTTCTTACACGGATTAAATTTGGATTCCATATTTCTTGGATCACTATCCCGCATCGTTTTTCCTCTACTTGATTCCAACACCAAGCAAGTATAATTAATATACCTTTTCCCCTTCTATTCCTCCAAATAATGGAATCCAATATGTAATATCATTTTTATTTTTATATCTTTAAATTAATATTTTTTTATATTTTTAAATTATTTAGATGCATTGATATTAAAAATAATTTTTAAAAATAATAAAAACTTATATATTATTTAAATATATTTCCAAATAAAAAATATTTTTAAAAAATAATTACAACCGCACTTAAACACCAGCAAAATCTTCTAAGAATCGATAACAAATAGCTAATAATCTCATATGCAATAATAACAACAAACAATTAACGATAGTAAGTCCGCGTGCTCTACACAAACAAACCATTACTTCAATTTATTTTTGCCATGGATGGATAAGAGAGATGCAATTGTCACGTGGCTTCATTTGGTTGAAATTGCTTTTATGTGGGAAATTGTCAGCTTTTAGCTTGAAAGAGTGTCACGTTGACACGTAGCCTCCGGACAGGTAAAGCCACCATGAAAAGGGACAAAACTCCGATTACTTTGCCATCTTCCTCGTTCCCGTGTGCTTCTTTTTTCTTTTTCTTTTTTAGCATTGGATTCAAAAAGGAAAGATTCAAACTCGAAATTATGGCACAATAATCTCGGTCCAAGATTAGCTTTAAGCAATATAGGACTGCATTTAGCTCATGATAGGAAGACTCATACATACCAATATACATATGCGACCAAAAAAAGGATAGAAATTAAAGAGATATAAATGTGTGTGGTTGAAAAATAGAGATAAAAATATAAAAAATTCTTTTTATTATATTTTAATGTGGTATTTATCCTCTTTAAATATTGTAAAGGTTATTTTTTAAATTAATTCTATTTAAAAATATATTAAAATAATATTTTTTATTTTAAAAAAATTATTTTTAATATTAATACATTAAAACAATTCAAAAACATTAAAAAATTAATTTTATGCATTTTTTTTTTCCAATTTTACTAAGTTCTAGCTTTTGTTAATTGATATTAAAAGAATGGGCATCAATGTAATAAATCCCAACGAATAGAATCATGCGCTAGTGACACCCTTTTTAAGGTGCATCCCCTCGCCATTTTGCATGCGGAAAAAGTGTTGACCAAAAATCCCACATGAAAAGAAGCATCGCATCATTGTCACTTCCATAGACAACTTTTCTTTCTTTCTTCTTGGCTGTCCTGACCCTTTGCCATGTAGTTTTATAATAAGACCAATTGATTTAATATTTTACTTTCCACCTTGGACCATCTCATTCGTAGTTGTACTGTAAATATAAATATAAATATAAATATATTGTGACCCCAGGAGAAATAGAAATAATGATGCACATGCAGTGGCGTAGTTGCAACATGGTCTAACCTATTACGAGTCTTGCTTGTAAAATATTATTAGATTAATTTTTATTTTTTATTTAAAAATATATTAAAATATTAATCTAACATATTACGAGTCTTGTTTGTAAAATATGATTAGATTAATTTTTATTTTTTATTTTAAAATATATGCAGTGACATAGTTTTTAAAATCATGATAATGTCTGGGGTTGTTTATTAGTAATAATATTAGCTATTTGACCTGTGTTTTATTACTAGTTAAATATTTTTTTATTTTTTAAAATATATATATGTAAACTTTTTTACCATATTTTCTGCACATAAAAAAATCTCAAGTAAAATTTAAAAAGTTCATACATGTATATAATTAAAAAAAATAATTATCAAATTTAATTTTATCTGGTCAAAGTAAGCTAACCAAACTCGTGACATAGATTAAAAACTTAACAAGATTGAATAAATTTTTTATAATATTTGATTTAAAATATACATTTATAAATAAAAAAATCTTCTAAGTATCAAGGTGATTGAAAAAAAAAACTGAAACAAATTATATTATTCAATTAATAATTAATTAAATATTAAATAATAAAATTAAAAACAATAACGAAGAAAAAAATTACAGCTACAATGTATTAAAAAAAGCTCAATTTCTCGTGCTAAGACAACCTAAAGCTCCTAGACCTCTACAAAAAGGCATAGGTGTGTGAGCCTAAAGCAGCCCATTCACGTAATTTGGGTTTATAAGGGTACAATAAAAAATAAAAAAAGTAATTATTACAATTTATAATAATTAATTTATTGGTAAATATTGGCATGATAATAATATTTTTGAGTTAACTTGGAGTTAGATTAAAATTTAATTTGATTTTAAAATTTTTTTTAAGATCTATGTTGAATTAATTTTTTTAAAATAAAAATTATATTTTTTTTAACATCAACTCGATTTCAATATTATTTTTTTTTTAAAAAATTATATTTTTACTATTATTATAAATTAATTTGATTTAACCTGTTACATCATAATCCGGCCTTGACGGGCCATGTTTAATAACTTTTATTTATGTAATTATAATGACAGTTTAAATGTATAACATTTAATGTTAATATCTGTAATAAAAATGTGCCTGTTGCTTCACAAACATGCACGCCACCATTTTTACGTGTCGTGTCCTTTCATTTTGGTTTCTCGGCAGGCGGGCCACTTTCGAAAGCGTGGTTACATGGCGGTGCAGTTTGTAGTCTTTTAAATTCAAAACCTAACCTCCTAATAAGGTCTTGTTTGGGGCAAATAATAGTAGTGGTGGCTTTCCACATCCTTTCTGTTAAACAGAGTTTTTTTTTTTTTTATTTGAGAGCTCATGTGAATCCCACGCTAAAAAAGCTGGAAGCTGATAGAGCCTTTTGAAGCTTCATAGCTATAATGGCAGCTTTTTTATAAAATATTAATCTCAACATATCTTCAGTGTCAATCTGGGACTTGATAAATTTGGAGTTTAAACCGATTTAGATTGAAAAAAAATAAAGAAAAAATTGACTAAATATAACCTCATTATTAAAATATAAATTAATCTATAATCTGGTTAATCAGAAAATTTAATTGATTTTTTTATATAAAAATCATGATTTTTACCTTATCCGAATAAAATCTTAAGATTATATATTCAATCATATATTTTTTTTTACTTCCATGATTAAAACCCCAACTAAAAAAAATCAAAATAAACTCTTAATTGTACAGGCCATGTTGATTTGATAAAAAAGAAATTGGGGGGCGGGGGGGGGGGGGTTCGAAGACACCCTGTCAAGGCAAGTTATTGCATATAGCAGTTGTCTAGAACATAAGAAGACCTTGATCTCAAAAATGGCTCGGACGCAATATGAGGATTGTAGCCGTAAATGAATTATTTAAAATAAACAGAAATATTTTATAAAATACAGTGTGTTTTGAATGTTAAACTAGGTTAAAAATCAATTAAGGACAAATCTAATCTCAATTCATTAAAGCTAATGCACGAGAACTAAAACCATACTAATTATATTGTTCAGGTGAAATAGATTCAAGATTTGGGGGTTAAGGGTTAAATATATGGTGATAAGTTTATTGAGTTTTTTTAATGAAATAATATTATTTTATATAAAATATAAAAAGAGATTATTGATTAGATAATCTTACATGGATTTCTATAAGATTAAGCTAGTCATCAAGTTTATCAAATAGAATTAAATAAAGTAAACTGTTCAAATAATTAGAAAACTATCATGATCAGAGAGTTATCAGGTTATTGAATCAACCAATCAGCTCAGGCGGATTTGAGATCTGTGACAAAGATGATGCAGACGGGTGAAGTCATGCATTGAACTCCCGCCATCGACTGCACAGTTGACGAAGAAGGTATTTTGTCCCCTCTTTGCCTGTGTCTGGGCTGCATGGACACTTCTCTTTCCAAGTGTCTGTCATGAACACTCCCAAAAACACTTTATTAAAAAATGTGTTTGTTTTTTTAAGGTACTTTTGTTACTGTAATTAAAAAAATAGATTTAAAAAAAATTATGATTAGTTGTTGCAGTGAAATTTAGATATATTTGATAAAAAATATAATTAAAATTCATATAAAATAAAAAAATATAAAATATTTAGTAGAAATGTATTTGTAGTTATTTTTTAAAAATTATTATATCAAAATGATTTAAAAATATTATTATATCAAAATGGTTTAAAAATATAAAAAAATATATCAATTTCAAGGAAAGAAAAAATAAAATAAAATTAATTTTTTAAAACATAAAAACAAATATAATTTTACGAAATTCAATAAAAAATATAAAAACTGTTGTATAAAAATTATATTTCAAACTTAATTTTTGTAATAAATTCATAATATAAAATATAATTTAATGTATTATCAAACATTTTATTATATTTATTTCCCCACAAACATAAAAATCAGTAAAAAACAAATAAAGCCTAAAGCTAAGGAAAAAAACATAATTTGCATCGCCTGAGGCCCTCTTTTCCCCTGTCGAGGTTTCAACTTCATGGCCCCTTTACGTATTCCACTAGAAAGTGACGGGCAAGAAGATTCAACACGTGTACAGAGTTCTATAGGACAGCAATCCCAGGAACAGAGGTTGCCGGCTGGTTTTTCGCTCCTCTGAACTGTCGGCTGCTTAATGGCCATGGAAATGGCCGCCCCAATCCACCGACTTGCTGCTAGTGTTGTTACTGGTTTTATAAACAACTCGATGACATCATAGTAAATTAGAAAAGAAAATAATTCACGACACAAAAAAAACTTAACCAAGATTTCTTGATGTGTAATTGCATAATAATATTTCTATTGTCGGATGGGAAAAAAAATCAAAGCTAAAAATATTTAATTGATTCAAAAAATAAGGTTTAATTCTGTGGTATCTAATCCTTGATCAGTAGAAGACAAAAGCCACTAGTGGTTTTTTTTTAAAAAAAATTATTTTTAATATTAATATATTAAAATAATCTGAAAATACTAAAAAATATTAACTTGAAGTAAATAAAAATAAAATAAAATATATTTTTTAAATATTCTTAAAATATAAAAATAAACAGAAGTTTAAACCTTATATTTTCTAAAAACAAAATAAAGAGATTAATATTTTTTTAGAGATAAAAAGAAGATAGGGAAGAGATGAAGGCATGTGTAGTATTTTTATTTTGGTTACAAAATGACATGACGAGAATGGCTCAAAAGTTAAAGATTAGTATTAAATAGTTTTATACTAGTATAAGATTTAGACAGTCCTCCTAAAGCTTTATCCCCACCGAGGCAAACTTTTGATTTCTTGACATTCGATATCACTTCAAGTACAGTTGGTCATCAAACAAATTGCAAGTGGTTTGGAGAGATAAGATGGATGCTTGCCAAAGACCAAAAAAGATGGATGCTTGCCATAAGCTGGGAGCACTGGGTTTGGGTCAATAGACTTGATGTTAAATCTTCATATACAAAGCCTTCTAAGCCCACTAGATATTTCAACCGGAGAGGGCTTCCATGCTAAAGAAATTAGATGTTCCTCGTCAGGATTCAACAAGAGTTAAACCCTTTGGAAACTTGAATTGAACTCCTTGGTTGGTTTGGATGGAGTTGAGGATAGTAGAAACGGATGTAAAAAGGATAAAAATATATTTGGTTGAAGAGATGATTCTTCGCCAAGTGTCCCAACTGGCCCCGGATAAAACAAGGTCCAACATTATTGAAACTGCTAGTATTGGAGCCAAGGAAACTCATGGATCTGCTGCTGCTGGCTGCTGCTTCCAGTGATGCTCTTTCCAGGACCAAGTTTTCTGCTGTTTTGAAGCAATCTTCCACCAGGAGCTGTGACATTAATGGCTTGTGTTTTTCCTTCAGAGCCCCTGAGGATTTCGTCCTCAATGGAAGTAGGCAGCCATCTGATTTAAGAGATGAATAATGAACAAATAGATTTTTGCTTCCATCACTTGGTGCTGGAAAGCTATAGCCCCTTCGAGTAGAAAACCATTTCACACTTCCAGTCTGTCGCCGATGTTTTGGCTGTGCCATAACGAATCTTGCTGCAAAGAAGAAGTTTGAAAATCAATCTGGTTTTTGAAAAAATCACTTGATAAGTTTATCATCAGCAGCAGTAAATGAAATGATGCTCTAGTTTTACTCACTTTCCATAGGAGTAGAAACTCTTTTAGTAGCATATCCTAGGCTTACAGTGCTGCTCATCCTGTTCAACTGTAGGAGTTATATGAGGCCGTGGCCAAAATTTGCTGAAGCATGAGCAGCTGAGAAGTTTAAGCAAGAATGTTTTCTGTTAAAGGCAGATTAGCCGAGAATTAATCAATTCATACATGCTTCAGTTCCAGCTTCATCATCAGCAGCAGCATGCATGCTTTCGTTGAAATCTTCCAAATCACGCTCAGCTACATTTTTTCCCGAAAAACTCATGCTGACTTGCATCAAATTTTATCTGTTCTGTATAATCGCTAGACGGAATCAATAAGGAGAGAAAACAAGGTTAAACCATAGACAAGATGTCAAGTCCAGAATATTCACAGCATGTTGCTGTTCTTCAGCTGGTTTGCAGTGCACTGAAAACAGACAAGTCTAAGACTAGAAGATAGTTCCACGCGGCAGCTTTTCCTTCTGGGATGAACAGAGAATGGTGATACGAATACAATCATTCCTTGAGCACAGGAAGCATCAACCGGAATTTTCCATACCATGGGAAGCTTAAAGCAACAATCGTATATATCAACACAGAACCTAAAGAAATCCCTGAAACAACCTTTTCCTCCTTGCCCAAAACAAAATATTTAGGCATTCAGCCAGAAAATGAATCGAATGGATCTGATCAGATTCAACCACAGATAACCTAAAAGTTTTCTTGAATCGCATCACACTTTTTCTCATAATATTCAATATCTCTAATGAAAGAAACCGTCAATGTTATAAATTGTTAAATGCAGATGCAACCATTTGATATGGTAATCGATTTTTGCAACCAAAGCAAACATAAAATCTAGAATAACTTCTTGGAAACCATCTTATAATTAGACATCTCCCTGTACGGAAAAGCAGGCACGTCCAAATTTCTCTGATCTAACCAACTGATCATGAATTTAGATGTTTGATTAGACCATGTTTCACAAAAACCATCATGTTCACGATCATATCATAGATATCGACAACATATGTGTTATAGGAACTCAAGTGAAAACTAGAAACTTGTATTAGAGCAAGCAGAACATTCATAGGAACTACATTCGATGACTAGGATAGAATAAGAAAGACTTGTCACAAATGGAAAAATATAAAGCTCATAAGCACAAAAGTCTACAAATCCCTACCGAATAGGATCATTATATCGAAAACTCTAATTTAAAATCTTATTTCTCCATAATTTACCGTACCAAGTAGAATCATTTTACAATTCCTTAAATCAATTAAGAAAACCATAAAATAAAATAAAAAGATAATAACTAAGAAGAATCAATTTTCCAAAAAAAAAAAAATCTCCTTGGAATCTCTAAAAAAAATCTCCTTGGAATCTCTATTGTCCCTTCATGTATTCAACTAGCTAGTTTGGGCATGTAATCACAAGACGAGGCTTATTCAGTGGTAGGGGGTACTTAAGCCCTTTTCAGTGGTTTCTTGACAGATTGCGGAGGTTTATTCTGATAGAAACTCCTTAATTGGCCCACAAAGTCTTGAGGCATTCTCAGGACGAATAATTTCGAGACTCATTCTCACCCTAAAGCCTATCATCATTACTAGTTTGCTAGCTGCACGAGTGCATTCCATTAAGATTTGAAGGATTTTCATGATTTAACTGTACACAAAATCTATGTTTGATTGAATCCAGGAACTTTTACACGAGGCCTATTATAATCACTACAGGATATTAATAGATTTTGCAATACAGGGTTTGGCGAGTTGCTTTGAGCAGCAAGCACACGCACCTCATGCATTAGCCGCATGAGGGTGTCCTTTCTAAACCGCTGAGCGTTTTCTTCGAATAAATTCAACCAGGCACTTTTGCAGAATGCTTGAGGCTCTCCAGCAGAATTTGTGGTAATACAAGCAAGAGCAGAATCGAAGTCTTCTTTTTCAAGCATCATGCAAAATCTTTCTTTGACAAGAGGCGGCGGAGGAATCCTATCTTCCTTCTCCAAGTGCTTCCAAGTTATTTCCAAAACTTCTCCCTGCAGTCACAATGGGAATTTGTAACTTCTCTTGAATTGAAGATTAAAAACAAAAAGAACACTATTGATGCTGTTTAATCGTTGCCACTACACACATACTACATGTATTTTTGTTTTTATTAATATAATCATGATCGATTCTTTTGTACTAAATCTGAAGTCTTGAAAGGATAAAGTGAGAAATTTCAATTTGTCATGACAGTTTATATCTAAAATTTGAAGAGGATGAGGACAAGAAATTTGGATTTCCATAACTCTGAATTCTGAGATTTTACACTTACTAAAATTTTCAGAATTCAGAATTTTCTAACAGATGAATTACCTAGAAGCATTTTACGAAGATTGCGTCCAAAGTGTACTACAAAGATAAGTTCTTACCATCCCTCCCAAAGAAATTCAACAAGGCATCCATTTTATTCCTTCAAGTGCTTTTGACTGTTCTCATCTAATAGCACCACCTTGAATCAGGCTATTCAGTCAGGACATAGATGCAGTTTGGCAGCGTAGTGTTATTTTTATGGGGATGCTATAAACATACATTCCAATAATATGTTCATGTACGAGTGTAATTTCAAATAATCACAATAGATTTGAGAAGTACCTTTCCAGCTCTAGAAGCATCCAGTACCATTCGAAGATGACGGTTTGCATTGAAATGGAACCCATGGCACAACATCTTTTGATAAATGTACTCAAAATCATCCCACTTGTTCTCTGCAATGCTTGCATCAAGCATGGTGTTGAAAGTATAGATATCTGGTATTACCCGAAACTTGTAATCAGATCTTCTGCTGATGTGATTGCCATCGTCTAACATCTTGTTGAAAAGCTTGCTTGCTTCTTCAAACAAGCCATGTTCTAGATACGCTTTCAGCATTATGTTGCAAGTAACAAGATTTGGGGGGCAAAAGTTCCTCATTTGATTGAAAATGTACACAGCGTTTTGGATGTTTCCAGAGTCCAGACAAGCTTGGATTAAGCCAGTGTAAGTTACTACTAGCGGCTTATTAGCAACCTTGCATATTTTCTCAATCTGTGAAATGAAAGGAGGATGTGATGGACTGTTTGTTCAAAGAAAAGCTAGTGGTAATAATAAGCACACAAACTGTAGGTAGTGTAAGCGACACCAAACCTGTTGCAATATACTTGTTTATATCATGTAGTTCTACAAAAGCATCAATGAGTGTACAAAATATATAGCTTTAAAGCTTGCAAACTATTAAATACCCAAAGAGACATCCCAGCTGTTAAGGAAAGGGCCCCAATTGTGCAGCCCAAGGCTTCTTCAGTCTCTCAATGAACCAAAGAGGCACTTGCAAAACATGCATTTTCTTTGTACATTCAACAGTAGTACAAACTCAAAACTTCACTGGGCAGGCAATCGTTATCAATATACACAGATTTCTGCTTTTTGCAGTGATATAGCTCTCCGTGCTCATTAACACTAATTAGTAACACACCATTCAATGCATGCAGATCGTTTAGCTAGAATACAGTGTTCTTTAGATTCAGTTTCAAATATACATGCAAAACAGAAACATAGTAGATTAAACATAAAAGGATTACCAGATCTAGTGCTTCTTGACACCTTCCAGATGTACAGAGACAGCGTGCAAGATCATAATAAAGAGCAGCTGAACCCACAATTCCCCGTCTTTCCATGTCTTTAACAGCCAACACAGCCTCTTCTGTCTTACCCTCTCTCCAAAAAGTATTGACGAGAACTGTATGTAACAAGAATTTGATTTCAAATAAGGTTCTACAAAATCAAATGGAAGAAATGATAGATCAGTCGAGCACCTTTATATACCAAGGCATTTGGAATGGAAGACTTCTGAACTTTTTTGAAGAACTCATGAACCAAGTTGTACTTGCCACAAGCAAGCATTACCTGCTCAAGTATGAGGCAGAAAACCTTTTTATCATTTCTATGAACAGCTCTATGAAAGTTGAAATATGGAGTGATAATCATAGTAGCAAGTCAGGAAACATGACTAGCTGTTTATCAGAACAATGATAAATTCTTACAACAAGGTATTGCTAAGAATCTAAGATACGGGTTCTGCTGATGTGAAATATTGATAATAACCATAGATAGTAAAAACAGCTATTACCTCCATAACAAGTCCATACGTTGCAGTAGAAGGTTGCACATCCTTTTCCTTCATCTGCTGTAAGACCCAAAATGCACCTTCCCATTGTTTTCGCCGAACACAAGCATTTAGGACCTACATACAGAAAGAATGTCAAAATGCCGTGGATGATCATAGCTGCATTTATGCATTATGTAAATTGAAATGATTCACAGATAATTGATTGAATATGCCAAGGGAAATAGATAATGCATGATCAGCATGTAATGGCACAAGTTCATCCTTGGTGCTACCCAATTAGTGGGAAGAGATGCAATGGATGGGATAGTTGAAATTCTTAGAATGATCTTAAGACTACGGAAAATATGCCCTCTCGAAACAATATACAGTAATGATTTTACTTTGCTGTTACAGGAACCACAAAGCACCCTTTCAGGTCATCTCAAATTTAACAAAGCATGCTTATTGTTTAATCTGTTGATAACAAGATCAGTTCATGTCTAGAGAACATGCAGAAAAACTTTAGATTTTTAGATAGCAGAGATAAGTCAGAACTTAGCTTAATGGGTATCATTTGGAAAGGTGTAGATTCAGTGAAAGGAACTTGCCATCCAAAAATTTCAGAGGGCTATTATGTCATACAGCATAAGCATAAGGCGATGCAAGATACTGGGTTTAGCAATTTCTTAAATATCCATAACATTAGCATTTACCTTGATAACAGTTTTGAACTATACATTAGCATCTACCTTGATAACAGTTTTGAACTATCATGTATTTCAGGCTGACTTTGAGCACATGCATGCAGAGTTAATTACATGTGACATGCTTGGGACACCTAACAGTCATCAATATGGTTTTTGAAGTAAAAAATATAGTGCAGAGGTTACAGACAAATGTTTTCCAGATATAGAGAGCCAGTTTACTGCCAATTGTCACTAACCGCATTGTAGACAACAATATCAGGTTCCAGCCCTAGGTCCCGCTTCCCAGGTGCCCCAGATTTGAACTTCTTGGGAGGAGATCGCATGCTATCCATTACATCAAAAAGTTCCTTCATATATCCTGCTTGTCCGAGAGTGACAGCTATAGAACGATAAGCTACTAGGTCAGGATACAAACACATTTCTAGCTGGAGAGAACAGGGGAAAAAAAGAAGAAGAAGCAATGAAATAAGTCAGTGAGGATTTCCTTTTATATTGTTCAATTAAATAACCTTGTATTTAATGAGAAAGGAGCAAGGCATCAGATGAAAATTCTTGAGCATTACCTGCATTGCATGAAATAAATTTAGTGCCTCCACAGGTCTTTTTGCCTTGCCAAGTACATAAAGTGCAGTTGTGTAAACATGCCTGTATCAAGACATGATGATTTACCAAAATTACCAATCAAAATTTACAATTTTGTGCACTAATTCAAGAGAGTATAAAATTTAGGATTGAGTGATAAAAGTCATGAAAACTATATTTAGAAACAGAACAAGCTTTTTTTCTGCAACGTTAAAAGGTAAAAGAATATATGTTGCAAAAAAGCTACACTCCAAAGAACTAAAGTGGGCTGCTTCTCTTTCCTTACAGGACAGAGATTCACCCTGCAGTATGATGATGTTCAATCTAAGCAATATGTAGATCAATCTAGATTTTGTCTGGGAAGAAATTCTGCAAGATTATCTTTGAAATTTACCAAGCATCAAGATAACGTGTAGAAAGGTATTGCCGTTCATGCATACAAACAGCAGTGCAAAGAAGATGAGAAGATGTTACCTTAACCTGTGGGGTTCATGCATACAAACAGCAGTGCAGAGAAGATGAGAAGATGTTACCTTAGCCTGTGGGATTTATAGCGTTCTCGTATGTTAAGCCACTCGATAACTTGTAGCACTCGCCTCCAATTGCCCAATTTACCCAATATCTGGATAATCCTCAATACAGAATGATCTGTATATTTAACTCTAGCACTACGCATTGCCTTAGAGAACATCCACTCAGGCATATCAATATCAGCACCATTTAACCTGCCAAAATGAACTTCTTCAATTTGGCATGATAAATGAATCATCAAAGATACAAAGAATGAGACTTGTTCAAATGAGGCATGGAAAAGATAGAAGTGCATATTTAATGTAAGGGAACTTGTGTGTTCACAAGATTATTGACAAAAGTGCACAATCCCACATTGAAAAAAGAATAGACAACTATTAGAAATTAGAAAGTTAATTTGATATGATGTAAAGTTCACTTATCTATTTTTACCTAAACTTAATGTCTATGACTTGATTTTATACTGGTATATAAAAATTACATCTCAAAATACAAAGAATGGGTGTGCTAATAAATCCAAGACAAAGTAAACAAAATTTAAATTAGAAATTATCAGGAACAAATTTCATTCCTTGTAAAATTAAAACTTATTAGGAATTGCTAAAAATATTTAGAATATAAGCATTTTAAGCACATGGATTTAGCTAGGGATTCCACTGGAATGCAGGCTGTCGAGAATTACTTTCTAAAACAAAACATCTTCCACACAAAAAGATATTCCCTTCATTGATGTCTTAACAACTTTTCCTCCTTTATTTGTTTACTTTTATATGAACCGTCCTGCTTTTTGGCAAGAACAAACCAGGTAAGAAACCAGCAGCACCCCTTGCCCCCCACGGCTAAGGCAGTCCCACCACAACAAAACTACTTGGCGTGACTGTAATCTAAACATCGAGCGAGAAGGGGCACAATAATCTCTGGACCACTTGTTACAGTGGCAAATCAGATTCCAATGAATTAAAAAATCTATCAGGTATCAGTACATAAAGTTGAAAAAATAAACAAGGACGGACACATTGTATTGGAAATGCTTCTTTTGACACGAGTCAGATTGCTTTGCTCTGTTACATGAAGACTGGTACAATTAATTACACAGCATAGATCAAAATACAAATTAGCTTAGCTACGCAGAATTTGTACACACATGCCAACAAAATCTTGTTTGTTATAATGAAAGGATAGTTAATGTTCATTTGAGCTTATGAAGAAAAAAAGGGAGAATATAAAAGAGTATTACACACCAGTTTCCTAGCTTCTGAATCTTCTCCTCTATTTTCCACATCGGAACTTTTGTCTTGCCGATAACATCATTGGATTGCTCAAAGCTTTTGAAGGCAGCCCTTTCCACTTCAAAATCCTCACCATAGCCCCTTTCAAGAAAAGCCTGATCACTTCTTCTTGATAATCCGTTTTTCTGCACATATCTCTTGTCAGTAATTTTATCAGCTTGACTACGATTCCTGACAAGTCCACCATTCATTTTGTTGACTCCAGAACCAATGTTCTCTTTTTCAAAAGCTTTCCCCTTTATTCCGAACATATCCAGGGAATCTTTAGCATAAGCAAGATTTTCTTTTAAGCCAATAGTTCTGTCAATGCTTTCAATATAATCTAATACCATAGGACTTCGTTGTGCACTTTGAGTCTTCATGCTCTTGGTTTCATTGAAATCCTCCGAGTCTGAATTCATGCTGCTAGTATGATCCCTCAACCATCTTCCATCACTCATTGCCCCTTCCATTTTCCTTCTAAAATCAGCATGCACACCACTTACTTTTCCACCCACCTTATGATTTAACTCTCTAATTCTACCTCCTCTGTAATCAAGCTCAAGATTAACTACATCTTCTTGACCAGAACATCCATCACCATTGTCACCAAACCCATCACTTTCCATGACTCCAGACACCTTTTCTTCATTGTTAAACCTCCTCAAATTCACACGGCTTTCATGTCTTACCAATGATGGGGCATCACTCTCCTCTAAATCACCCTTCAACTTATAACTCCTATAATTGAGGTCCTCCAACTTTGAATTCGTGCTACTGGTGCCATTCCTCAACCATCGCTCATCACTTGTAGCTCCTCCCCTCTTCCTTCTTACATTAGCATGCGCATGACTTTCTTTGCCACCCACATTATGATTGAACTCTCTAATTCTTCCTCTTCTGTAATCAAGCTTAACTACATCTTCCTCACCACTGGGTCCATTAGCATTCTCGCCAATCTCATCACTTTCCATGACTTTGGACACCTTCACTCGATCCTTAAACCCGCTAAATTTTACACTCCTTTCATCTCTTTCCAACAATGGGGCATCATTCCGCTCTAAATCATCCTTCAACTTATAATTATTTGACTTATGTACTTGATTCTTTTCTCTTCCAGTCTTAACAGACTCCATAGCTTTCAAATACTCACCAAAAGATGGTTTAAATTCCAACTCTTTCTCAATAACCCCACCACCACCAACCAGCCAATTATCAGACTCGTCTTTTTGCAATGCCCTAACTCTTAAACCAACAAATCTCATTGCTTTCCCATGCATGCTCTTCAGTGGAACACCAAAAATTGGAGGTCTCCAAGAATTCAAAGGCCCACATGAAGAATATGGTTTCCAGCTACAATTACAGGTTAAGCTCCCATTTCTTTCAAAACCAGATAAACCGTTTTGCCCATTTGTCATAATTATCACCTCCATATTATCAATTCACACCACACAGTCTCACAAGCCAAGCAAACCTCTATCTTGGAGTAACTAAAAAAGATTCCCTAGTTTTGCCTATGATTGAAGAATTACATTATCATAATACAAAGTTGATCTTTTTCGATAATATACTGAAAATTGACCTTCAATAATCTGAATTTGTGAATAAAAACAAAATATAACCAAGAGAATTAGACAAGAATCCAATGTAACTTACAAAAGCTCCCAGCAGCAAAGAAGCATGAGAAGAATGCTCAAATACTATAAAGTCGAGACTTCTTTTTGAAGGTTTTGTTTCACTCACTGTTTCACTGCTTGTGGTAGAGACATAGCATGATGACAGCCTTTTAGAAGGAACTTATCGTGGTGGCACCAGACTCCAAACTTGCAGTTCTGCCTGTTTGTACAATAGAAGCCGATGTCTGTCGTTTGGGCCTTTGGTTTAATATTGGATGTTTATCTAAGGGCTAGTCAATTTATTGGGCCCAAAGAGTAACCGGTCAGGTTCTACTTCTACTTGTAAAACCCAAACAAGAAACCAAGACAAGACCCAGATTTTAAATTAGAAGAATCAACCCAGTTGATCTTTTTTTAAGCCAAAAAAATAAAAGACAACATCGTTTGTTTAACTGATTGAAACTTGAGTTTTGATTGGGCCAAAATCTAGGGTTATTAAGTTTTTCTATTTGATGGTGAAAGTATTCTCAAACTAGCCTGTACATCAACAGAAACTATAACTTTTTCAAATGATGTTAAGTATATTCCTCGCATGGACTTTGAAGAGTTTAATTGGAGTGTTTGAGGACTGAGTGCCCCAATTTATCCCAAGGAAATCACTGGCTTTTGACTTGGGCGAATGCACAGAGAAGTTTTACAAATGAGCAACAATAATTTACAAATAATTCATAAAAGCACAGACAACAAGACCATCCATGTGGCCTTCCCTTTACATCTTTCCGTCTTCCCTTTCCTGTCAAAAGTTCATCTTCCCAAGGAAACAAAAAATGGCATGGCTCAAGTTCATGAGCCATCCGCGTGGTCATTATCATTGTCGCCTTCATAATATTCATCGTCGCGTTGGATTTGCTTGTCCTGGGTATGCTCTGAAATGAGAATTCATGATAAATTAGCAACAGGGAAAAACATCTATATGAGAAAACAAAAAACTAAAAGGAGCAAAAAGTGCACTAGTGTGAGACACCAATGTGCTCCACCGTGTGTGCACCCATCAGTGTGAGAGCACATAATTTTGAGTTTTCCACTTACGATCCATGCGCTCATCGGGGTTTTGCTCATCTTCATCAAAATCAGGAATATAGAAGTCAGGAGGTACCTGCAGATATGATTGTCCTCGTCAACTAATTAATGACTTCCCATGCACAAATAGCTAGTTTAGTTTCCTTTAACCTTTGGCAAAGCACTGCAGATTTGACTAATTGAATCTTTGATTGGTTAGCTTAGCTACTTAACAAATACTTGCATCTAACTCACCTCTTGCATCTGTACACTTGGAGCATGTTGGATGCAACGGAGATTGTCTAGTACTTGCATTTTGATTGTGCTAAGATAAGATTTGCTATTTAAGTTCTCCTGCTCACTCAAACAAAAAAGCAGAAGAAATATTAGGAAGGCTGCAAGAATGCAGGATTGACACTGACAATTTAAACTAGGTCAAGACTTTAATAGCAAACCAGAAATCACAAGGAGTTTCAGTGCAGTTACATACCATGAGTCCACCAGGACTTTTCAATGAATAATCAGGAGCAAAGTATTTAATATACTCGTTTTCTGGAATCTCTGCAAGAAAATTGGATTACAATAAAATCAGGTGCTAGAAAAGAGTAATCTGATCTAATGAATTATGATGTATAGTAGGAGAAGTGTTAACGATAAATGGCAAGGAAAGGGTAGAAGATGAGGCCAATCATGATTAATAGCATGCATCAACTGAAAAATGCAAAATTGTATATAATATGACATTAAAAAATAAAAGAAAGCAAACTTTCATAACATGATATTAATAATGACATGCAACTTCCCAGCGCCAGAAACACTACATAACCTAAGAACTCCACATCAACTCACCACAAAACATCATGCAGTTATGTTTACAATTTCTTCACAGAGGGTGATATGTGAGAATTCATCTTCCATGCTCAGTTTTTCCTTTCAATTAGGAAAAGGAAGTGATTATATTAGCATACCATTGGGCAGTTCTGTGTCTAAAAGAACTCCTGTTTCAACAGTCCAACATCGAGCAACATTCTCTTTTGTGTATCCCCCACCTCCTGTAACCTGCAGGGGAGTAACTTCTTGTGAGCTTTGACTTTTCATAAGAGCAGACTACTAATAGGGATTGAAGCAAATAAGAACATACCAACAAGGGCAAGTTGAATTTCTTCACAAACCTAACACATTCTGCATGCCCTGCAACAAACATCATAATGCACACCAAATTAATACATCACCAAATGGCTTAAGACCATTCATGCAGCACCAACAACAGAACAAGCAAATAACTGCTCCGTGTTAGGACAAATGCACAAGGGAAGAAAAAGAATGTAACAATTACAATTAGATATGCACCATCAATGGAAAGATTGAAGCAGCCCAAGCGGTCACCAGCCAACGAATCTGCTCCACATTGAAGAACTATTGCACCTGGCTGATAAGTTTCTACAACCTTGGAAATGATCTGCATGACAGATAATCAAGCAAGTTATTATACTTCGCTACATGTTTTTGTGTCTGTGTGTGTGGGTGGGTTGAAATCTGAACTTACTGTTTTAAATAGTCGAGTGAAGCTTGTGTCATCGATTCCATCTTTCAGTGGTACATTTATAGCATAAAATTTTCCTTCTCTTTCTCCTAGTTCCTTCAATAAGAACCATATCAGTATTTTATTCCAATTTCACTTGGTACAAGACTTGTATGGAACAAGAATGATATTTCAGAAACCAATAGATAAAAGGTTCATAGAAACTAGGGAAAATATTAGGAGGCAGCAGAATATTTCTAAGGTTGTTGCATCCCTGTTTCACTAAATATCAGGTCAAACAAACTGAATTTGAGGGGGAGAAACATAATGTTGCATCATTAAAAAAGAAGAAGAAGAAAAAGATAAAGCCAGAAGCAGAGTAACCAGCGACGCTTTGTATGACAACAGAACAAGGTAACAAACACAAAAATACAGTTGCCTGACATTAGGAATATAAAAGAATGAAAAAGCATTAAATAATCACCTTAACATCACCAGTTCCAGGAAAGAACATATCTCCATACTTGTGAAAACTCACAGTCATCACCCTGTCAAATGATAAACAAAAATTTTGTATTTCTCATGGCTTTACCATTCCACTAACAATCCAAATTCATAATAGAATATGAACTTTCACTACCTGTCAGTGAAATAAAAGGCTTCTTCAACACCATCACCATGATGAACATCTATATCAATGTACAGAACACGAGCATGGTGTTTCAAAAGCTCCAAAATCCCCAAAACCAGGTCATTGATGTAACAAAAACCAGATGCCCCGCACTTTTTTGCATGATGTAATCCACCGGCCCAATTTATAGCAATGTCACACAGTTGATTGTTCAACCTATGTGCAGCATCTGTCAGAAAATGCCAGTCAGCATTTAAGGTTGAATGGTAAATAAAGCTAAATGGTCAAACCAAACAATGCTGTGACAGCAGTCTTCTCTTGTTTTCATTTACCTATAGTTCCACCAGCATAAATCTGACAAAATTCAAACAAGTTTTCGAAGACAGGGCAATCTTCTCCAAGGTTATCTGTGAAAAGAAGATCAGAAATATAAACACAATAGCATTACAATAGCCTATCTGAATTACCAAATCCACAGATACACCTAAAATAACCTAAAATGAGATTTAACGTACCCAAAATCCCAACATGTAAAGACGCCTTTTCCCTTCTTAGGAAGGGAACCACACATGGTCACTTAACATACCAAATCAAAAGCACCAATAGAAAGCCTCAAAGACCATAAATGGGTTCATGTGATAATTTAACACGGTTTCATCTTAATGCACTCAAGATGGAATATCATATTCAGATAAAAATTAATTCCAAAAAGATCACGCAATAAATCAATCATAACAATTTCAACAGCTGACCGAGTTACTATCACTTCATTCATATCTAATCAAGCCAAAAACTTCACAAGGTCAAACACATTATTTAGACCTTGCCGTGAACAATCAAGTAGTCATTCTATCAGCGGTAAAAACAACATCTTTTCACCCCATTCTTCACCTAAACAAAATTCACTTTCACAGCTAATCATCCATAAACCCTAACTCATTCCACGTCTAACAAAAACAACAAATACTTAACAACACAAATAAAAGAAAAAACTTCAACAAAATTTCACAACAAAAGAGCCATACATCTAGCCAATTCCCCCGCGAACAAGTGCTGAGTATCCGGCGTAATCCGATGCAAAAATTCAACATAATCCTCGGAATGAAACTGAGCAAGCTCAACAGGATATGCCTTGTGTGGTCTCTGCATTAAAAATTCGACATAAACAAAAAAAAAACCCTGTAATTTTTTTTCCAGAAAACTACACAGAAAAATACTAGAAATTTCAAATCTTTAACCTAACTTACATAAATTTCCATCTTCTTGTGTAGCTCATAAGAGAGAACAAGATGGTGTGTCATACAAAGTCTGTGTGGCTTCATTGGATGGTTTGGTCCAAAATAAACACTGCCCACATCACCTATATCAACAAAAACCCATCCTTATAAATCTTCATAAATTCGTTATAAAAAAAACACTGCAAAGAAAATTTTGGATGCTACATCAGTGAATGCTTGCTTGCAAAGATCAAAACAGCTTAAACAAAAACAAAAGACACAGAAAGTTCAAAACTTTTTCACTTACCATCATAGAAATAGGCAATTCTGTCTTTGGAGCGCATTCTCTTAGAGAAAAAATTAGCAGAAAATGATGGGTTTTTCAAGTCCGCTTATTACAGTTCCCTCTAGTTTTTAGGGGAGGGACACCGTATAGTGCAGGTGCATGTGTTGAATATATACATTATCCGCACCAGATTATTGCCTTTTCTATTGTGACAAACATACCCTTGATCTTTTAATAATATTACAGCTTTGCATTTTAAATTATCTTTTGTCTGTCCAAAACCCTAATACAAAGCAAGCAAAGCTCATATCTTTCGTTCACTTTCTCGTTCATAGCCTTCTCTGTCACTTGAAGTAGCTAAGGAGCCGCCTTTTGTAAACTAACCATGCCTAAGTCTAAGCGTAACAGGCCAGGTTTGCTTCGTTTTTCTCTTCTTTGATCATTTACATGACTGTTTGTGTTTTGTGGGCAGTTTAGTCTATGAGAGAAACTGGTCTTTGAGACTTTGTTGTTTTAGGTTTTAGTTTGTTCAGTAATTGTGGGATTTAAATCTTTTTTTGATATTATTTGTTTTTGAATTGGGGTTTCATTATTTTGGATTTTGAGCTTAATTGTTGTTGTTAAATTTGAATTTCAGCGATAAGTAAAGAGATTGAGGGATTGTTATTATTGGACAAGGTGTTTAGCCTGGTTGTATTCGAATTATGCAGACAAATTCGTTATGTTATTTCTTGCTATATGATGCTTCTGGCAAAAGGGATAAAAAAATTTCTCGAGCTCAAAAAAGAGGAAAATTTGCAGTATGGATGATAGATTTTGTAATTTATATGGGTTCTATTGTGTGATATGCAGTTACATTATCAAAAACAAAGAAGAAAGGGAGGGAGCATAAAGAGTCTATAGTGAATTCCATAAGGGATGCTGTGGAGAAGTACAATTCTATATATGTGTTTAGTTTTGAAAACATGAGGAATCTCAAATTTAAGGAGTTCAGAGAACAGCACAAGTTGACCAGCAGGTAACTTCACTTTTTTTGTTTTTGGTTTCATTTTAGTGGAAAACAAACCACTGATGACTGTATTCTCCTCTGGGTTATTGAATGAGACTTCTTGTGGTTTTGGGGATGTTATTTAACTATATGTGAATCACATTTCTTTAGTACCTTATTTTTTCTGTTTTGCCGTCTTGTGTTTTGGTGGGACGAGTGTACTCCCCCCCAATTCTTGTTGTGCTTAATTGTTTTGAACAGCACTTGTCTCTTCTTATCCTTTTATATCACTTGATGATTATGTGCCTTACCAACGTTCTTTTTATGGTTTTCAGATTCTTCCTTGGATCAAACAAAGTAATGCAGGTTTCTCTGGGTCGATCTGCTGCTGATGAAATCAGGCCAGGTCTTCACAAAGTTTCTAAGGTAGCATTAACATCTACACAGCCCGTAGTTTCTGCATTCTTCTATTTTGATAAATAATTCTAGTGAATTACCTTTTCTTTATCTTTTTTTCCCTCTCAGCTTCTACGTGGTGATGCTGGACTTTTTCTTACCAACTTGCCAAGAGAAGAAGTTGAAAGGTAACCTTGGTACTTTCCATGATATATGCTGCATCCTTTACTCTCCTTGGTTGTTTGTAAACCAAACAGAAAGCCTACTGTCTTGCAGTTACCAGGGTTATTCTGGTCATCTTTTGGATGTTGTAGAAAGAAACTTCAATTTCTTGAATAATTCTCATTTATGTTATTATTGGAATGGAAAGAAGAAGAGATCTAATTTTGCCCAGTAAGAAAATGATAGCAATCAAGTATGTATTGTTTTGTGGCGTTTGATAAAAGAACCATATTCATGGTTTGCTTCTCAACATGTAAGGCAGTGCCATATGTAACAGGGCAGTGGGGAACATTATGCTGCTCAATAATAAAATAACAGTGCAAGTTCTTTGTTGGGAGCTTGTACTCAAAAATAAGTTTGATGGATTTGGCTGTATTGCCGACATTCTACAGACCTATTCAATCATAAAAACACTTCTCCATGAGGTAATGTTCTTGGTTGTCTTTTTGCAGGTTGTTTAATGAATACGAGGAATACGACTTTGCAAGGACAGGAACCACTGCAACAGAAACAGTATGTGAGATCTCTTATGTCTGGCAGTAGACTTACATGCTGTTTGAATAGATTGAGCCATGCCTTGCTGTGTTGAATCAAAGAACTAGGCACAAACTTGCGCACACATGTATAATGATTAATGTCTCTGTGCCCTTTTTGTAATTGATTAAGAAAAGGATCACCATGGATCTTTAATTTATTTTTCAGCTCATCCTTGTCAACATCCACTTGGGGTTCTCGGTTGAGAACAGTCAAAAATTTTATTTCATCGTTGTCAACTTATAAATGCTTTGTTTAGATGCTATATAGATCTATCACCTACTTTTCTGGGCCATGTTTAAGTTCTATATTTCTAACATCCTGACTTGTGACTGGATTTTCAGGTGGAACTCAAGGAAGGACCTCTTGAACAGTTTACTCATGAGATGGAACCCTTTTTGCGCAAGCAAGGGATGCCTGTTTGGTTGAACAAGGGTACATAATTGCATTCAACTATATGCTGTCTTGCATGCTCACAAGCACGCACGCATAAGACATGAGGTCTGTTATTAAATTAATCATTGTTCTGCAGGTGTGATCGAACTTGTTTCAGACTTTGTTGTCAGTGAAGAGGGGAAGCCTCTGTCCCCTGAGTCTGCTCGCATTCTGGTTAGTTATGACCTTTAACTTTGCCAGCTAGCTAGCATACTCACAATATTTCTTCATTCTTCTGGTTAAAAAAGGGCATGTGGCTGATGTATTACTTCTTTCAGCGCTTGTTAGGAACCAAGACAGCCACCTTCAAGCTTCACTTAATTTGCAGATGGAGCCCAGAGGATTTTGAGCTTTATAGGGAAGGTCTAGATGATTCAGATGTGGAATCTGCCTAAATCGTTGAATCTTTGAGAGAATACCTGAGTTAATTGCAGTGGGTGTTGAATTTTTGTGGTTCAAGGTGAGAGGAGCGCGGGATTTCTTTTTGTGCCTTTTGGGAAATCGAAGACGCATGTTATTTTATTGTCGAGTTTTACCTTCGAGCTTAATTTTAGCTCCATTTATTCTGAGTTCTTGTCAGGGTCCGCATGTGTTGTGATGGTGATAATTAGCAGTGCAAGAATCATACTTGCAATCTGGATGTTTAATATCTCAAAGGTCAAACAAAATTTCCATGGCCATTTACTGCTTGTGTAGAACAGTAGAAACGAATGGTCCTGGTCCCAGATAAACAGTTTATGGTGGCGGTCAATTTCTAGAAATGGATGGAATTGGAGTGTCATAAGCTCTTGCGGTGTAACAGATTGAACGTGCCTGGAGAAGTGTTTTCCAGTGCCTGTCTGTCTGAAGGAGGAAGTCAAGATGTTCCAAGCTCCATCATGTCTTTAGCCCTAAGGAGCAAGAAAGGAGAAGAACAAGAGTATTGGTTTAAGGGAAATTTTCATCGGACGTATAATGGATGGAAGAATTGTATTTTGGATACTATTTTACAAGAAAATGTAATAGTAACAAGAAAAGGAGCATGAGTTAACGGGCTATTGAGTGAACTCGTGAGTAGTCGAGTCAATTTGAACTTATTATTTGCTTGTCCTTTTTAATTCAGCTTAAAATTTGGTTGGTTCGCAGGTTTTCTATATAAACTCACTCAACTAGCAGCAAATTAAAAGTAAACGAGTCTTGAAATTAGGGATCAAACCATCACTACAATTAAAATTTTGGGATTAATTTAGAAATTGAAGAATTTCCCAATTAATTTTTCTTTAATATTTGTTATTTCGTAAAATAGCATCATACTAAACTTTTCAAAAAAAAATATTTTGTGAACTTTTGTTTTCGTAGTATGGATAATCAGTCTAAAGTTTGATGAAAAAGGAAAGAAAAGTTGTCGAAAAATAGCTCAAAAATCAATCCGAAAAATACACACTAATTAAAAAAAATAAAATCAATAAATCATGATCGTAGGGGGCGCAGAGAAAAAGCAAAAACAAAATAGGAAGATAGTGTAATTGAACAAACATATGGGGCACCAAGTGTAATTTAAACCAAAAGAGAGTCACAAAATTAGCCTTCAATGTGTTCTCTCATCTCAAATCTCTGCAGCCTGCTCTTTCTTCTCTGCTCTCTCTCAGCATCCAAACCTAACCAGATTTTCTTGAGCTTCATTCAGCAAGGTAAGGCCTTTTCCCCGTCATATCCGTTTCTACGATTCTCTCAAAACCCTAACCTTTTTGGCCTTTTAGTTGACTGTTTCTCGCTGGGATTCCTTGAATCAATCTTTCATTCCAGAACTAGGGTTTCGGATTCTATTCAATTTGGTGCTTTATAATTTGAATTATAGGCTTTGATTATGATCTTATGATGTTTGTTTTATATCTTTTTATCTGAATTTAGATCACTCTGCACTTTCAATAAAAATAAGTTTCATTTGGATCTGAGAATTTGATGTAAAGATTGCTTCTTTAAGCACCTAATTAGTATCTAATTTATGTAAAGACTGTTTCTTTAATTACACTGTTAGTATTATATTGCTCTTACTGTGAATTGGGTTGTTTGTTTGGGCTTTCAGTTATCAAAACTGTTTTTTTATTTTTTGCTATGTCCATATTGTTTGGTTATGTTCTTATTCAAGTTATCGTGGATATTGTTTATGCGTAAGCATGATGGATTTGTTGTTTGTGCTTAAAACGATTGGGATTTTTTCTTCTTCTTTTTTTGGGAATGTGGAATTCAAGGATGACAACAGAAGCACCTTTCCGACCAAGGGAGAAGCTCGTTGAGCACCAGAAATATTTCCAAAGCATTCACAAGCATACATATTTGAAGGGACCTCTTGATAAGGTTACCTCTGTTGCCATTCCAGTAGCATTGGCAGCCACCTCACTTTTTCTTATTGTGAGTAGTCTATTATGTTCTTTTACATGCTAACTTCTGTTAATGTTTTTCTGTCTCTGAAAGGCTGGCGCCAAATTTCTCATGGGGTTTCCACTAGACAAATTATGAACATGTCGTATGTCTTTTTCAGGGGCGAGGGATCTATAACATGTCTCATGGGATTGGAAAGAAGGAATGAGGAGGGTGTTTGTGTAATGATCACTGTTATGTTTTCACTGCTCATGTTTTGAAGGATTATTTGCTTTGCATTTGAGCAGTATTGTTTTTAAATTTGTTAATTAATAATTTGCATGGTTGCTGGCTTGCAGCTACCAATGGAAAGTTCAAACTTCGCCTTGATGCCTTTGTTTTCCATTTGGCTTTTAACGATACATGATTGAATTTCAGGGTTTCCCTAGTTGTTCGAAAGTCTTTCTATGTGTTCTTAGTTTCTTTTTCTCTGCTTCATTGCATTGAAAGTGACTATCAGTGTGCTTGTAATGACTATCAGTGAAAATTGTCGGCTACCTGGTTAGATTTTTGTGTGCTTTTTAAGTTTATGCCAGGTTCAGTGTTCTGTCAGTCCATTGGAGAGGCAGTTTTTGAGCTGGTGAGCTGTTGGACGAATCCATCTCTGAGCAATCGCTAGGGAAAACTGAAAGCGGTGTGATGATATTTTTCTGTATCTTCTTCATTGAATTCCATGTTTTGACGCGTCTGAACTGAAAATGGAGTGTTGATAGCAACCAGAAGCTCAGTAGTGATGCCAGGGGAATGACATTTAAAAAAAGCCATTTTGATGATGCATTTTCAAGCAAAAAGCTATTTTAAAAAACAATCTCATAATCTAACACCTCCTTTGTGACATTCATCTGGGAGAATTTAAAGTTCTTCTGAAACAATAGGTCACTGAGAAATCTTGTTGCTAAAATCTTCGGGGGTTACGGGCGTCACTTTCGTGTCACTTCAGCTTCCCTCGAGATTTGGCCCGTATTTTCTCATCTAGGTTGTTGAATGATGTTTTGGATCAAGCCCTTAAGATCCATCAAGGGCCAAAACTGGCTCCAAGGATTTCGGGTCACTTCCTCACTTGACGAGAAATTAAGGGTGTCAAGAAATTTTTAGACATGTTGAATCATGTATTCATTTTACATATGGATTCATGATGAAAAAAAAAATTATTTATAGATTTCACCATTATGTTGAAAGCGGGCAGTAGTATAACTTCTTGAAATTGACTTAAAAATTTAGCTAGGTTAACTGAATCTGTAAATAGGTGTTTTGGAGTTTTTGTATATGAAAGTTGTTTTTTAAAAATATATTTTGTTGGGAAATATATTAGATAATGTATTTTTATTTTTGTAAAATTTATTTTTAATATGAATATATCAAAAAAATTAAAAATATAAAAAAAATTAAAACAAAAAAAATCCATGAAACTTTAGTTCAATTGGCAAAGACCTTCTAAGAGGAGGCCTTGCATTTTAAAATGTTGTTTGTCAAGAATTTGAATTATTTTAAAAATAATTATGTTTTTTTTATATTTTTAGATTATTTTAATATATGATGTTAAAAATAAATTTTAAATTTTAAAAATTAAAATGTTGTTTTAATATTTTCGGAGTAAAAAACACTTTAAAAATCAATTGGTATTTTAAAAATATTTTTTAATTTAAAAATATATTAAAATAATATTTTTTAAAATTTTTATAAAATTTATTTTTGATATCAATGTATTAAAATAGTTTTAAAAAAATAAAAAAAATACATTTGACATTTTGTTTTGAACATCGCTTGTTACGAATTTGAATTTTTTATTTAAAATTAATTTTTTTTATTATTTATTGTATTAATATCAAAAATAAATTTTAAAAATAAAAAATTCTATTTTAATATATTTTTAAATAAAAATATTTTAAAAATTATCTAAAATTAACAATCTCTTAACTTATAATTATTTTTTTACTATTTTATTTTAAACTTTGTCGAGGGAATAGACCAACATTTAAGAAGCAAGAACCCATGATCATGGACTGATGTTTTTACTTGTCTTCCAAAACCCACCCGTGTGGAATAGGGTCCCAGACGATACAGAAAACGACCGTTGCACACTCTCCCTCGTACTCCTCAAACCCTAACAACAATAAAAAAAAATAATGTTTTTTATTGTAAGAAAAACAAATTCAAATTTCAAACGTTCAAATTCTCGCGATAAAAAAAAAGCTGCCACCTTTTCTGGCAACAAAATAGCCTTCTTCACTCTCTCCAACAATTCTTGATCTTGAAAACTGGAGCTTCCATTTATAATCATTTTTTCCATTTCTAGCACCGTTTAGTGCTTACTTTACCATTCAAATAGCTCCTCTTCAAATTCAAATTCCTGCTTTCTGTTCCATTTAAGACAAGCCCATGTTCTTGTTTTGAAATTTTAGCTTTCTTAGCTTCTTTGATGAAGAAAATCCATTTTTGAGCTTCAAAAACTTACGGGTTTTGATTCTTTTTAGCTTGAATGATCAAAACCCTTTTGTTTTTCATGTTCATTTTATAGAGGAGAAAGTTTGATCAATTTTTGTTCAACAAAATGAGAGAAGAAAACCCAGTTGAAACTAAAACAAAAGCAACAAGATTTGCTGATCAAAACCAAGCACCAAAGTCACAAAACATTAAAGGAAACAGCAACAACAATGCTTCAAAGATCAAGTCTTCGTGGGGTTCACATATAGTGAAAGGCTTCACGGCTGATAAAAAAACCAAAACACAAACAATCACAGTAACAACCAAGAAACTTCCATTAGCAAGTTCAGATACTACAAACCAAAAGAACCCTCTTGTGAATTCTCATTCAAGAGTGAAAAGATCACTCATTGGTGATTTATCTTGCTCAGTTACAGGAAGCCAGGTACACCCACATGCCTACCAGGGTAATCACAGGAGACAATCTTCAGGGTCAAGAGATTTGTTTGTGGAATTAGACCAATTAAGGAGCTTGCTTCAAGAATCAAAAGAAAGGGAGTTTAAGTTGCAAGCAGAGTTATCAGAGCTTAAGAGGAATGGGAGAGTAGTTGTTATTGAAAGGGAACTTGAAGCAAGAAAAAATGAGGTGGATGAGCTTTGTAAGAGAATTGGGGTTTTGCAGTCTGAAAAAAGTGGTCTTTGTGAACAAGTGAATGAGTTGTGTTTGATTTCAAAGAAGAGAAACGAAGATGTATTGAAAAGGGAAGGGCATGAGAGTTCATTGGGGAATCTTGAAATGGAAGTTGTGGAATTGAGGAGGTTGAATAAGGAACTGCAGATGGATAAGAGGAATCTTGCTTGCAAACTCTCTTCTATGGAGTCTCAATTACCTTTCCTTGCCAAGGCTTCTGAGGTAAAAATCAACTTCCGTTCTCTAGTTTTGGATGCTTTGTTTGCTTGATGAGAAAATGATATAGTGGAAAAGAAAATGAAGTTCGTTTTTAAAATTTTGAAGCTTTCAGTATTAAGGACTTGAAAAGAACAATGGTTTAAGATAAATGGGGTTCAATTTGTGGTTAATTTATTTGATTTTTTTTTCTAGAAAACAAAATAGAGCAAATCAATAGATGAAATTGATTAATCTAATGATTTAATTTGTATGGGTTTTATGTGATTCTATCACTCAATTACCTTCAATGCAAGCACAGAATTTCAATGTTTTATTATTTTGGCATTGATTAATTTTGTCTTGATAATGGCTTCTTTGATCCATGGTGTAGTCTATTTCCATTATTAGTTACTTTTTTTATTAGAAACCAGATGACCAATGATGTTGATTTGGTGCTGTCGTAATATCCTTTCTTTTTGCCTGAAGAGTCTTAAGTTTAATATAACTGGCCAGGTTCCACTAATGAACTCTCTCTTGAATTTTATCAGAGTGACATTGTTGCAAAAATTAAGGCTGAGGCATCTTTGCTAAGGCACAGAAATGAAGATTTGTGCAAACAAGTTGAGGGTCTACAGATGAGCAGACTAAATGAGGTTGAGGAGCTAGCCTATCTGAGGTGGGTCAATTCATGTTTAAGAGATGAATTGCGTAATTCATGCTTAACAATGAATTCAGATAAGTCCTCAAGCCCCAAATCGGTAGAGAGGAGTAACGAATCTGCTGGCTTAATGTCTTGCCAGAGTAGTGACTGCTTAGAATCTAATAGTAAAAGGAGATTAAATTTGATTAAAAAGTTGAAGAAATGGCCTATTACTGATGAAGACGTGCCCAACTTAGAATGCCAAGATAAAAATTGGGTGCAATCGGAAGATGGGAGAAGTCCAAGAAGAAGACACTCTATAAGTGGATCAAAGTTCTGTATAGAGGAGTTGGTACCGAATAGGAGAAGGCAATCTGATGGTTTTATGTGTATAAAAGAAATGGAAAATGAAGTAGAGCTTGTAAGTTCTGAAAAGTATGATATAATTCAAAGACCTCAAATCCTTGCATACTGCCAAGAGACCAAAAAAATTGTAGGTCCATTAGATGTTGAGAAAAAGGCTTTGCGTGTTCCAAATCCCCCGCCAAGACCCTTATGTTCTGTTTCTGGACCTAAAGAGGAAGGTTCAGCTCAAGTTTCACTCCCACCACTGCCTCCACCACCTCCTCCTCCACCACCACCTCCGAAGTTCTCAGTGAAGAACACTACTGCAGGAGTGGTGCAGCGAGCACCTCAAGTCGTAGAGTTCTACCATTCATTGATGAAGAGAGACTCAAGAAAGGAGTCTTCAAATGGGGGAATCTGTGATGCTTCAGATGTTAAAAATGTTCGGAGCAACATGATTGGTGAAATTGAAAACCGATCATCACATTTGATTGCTGTAAGTGAAATCTTACTTCTTAACCAAAGGTCAACTAAAAGTGTTGTTATTGAGTAGCTTGCCTGCAATGTGTTAAAAGATAACTGCTTTTTTTTATTTCACCATGAAGACAGAGTAAAGAAATAAAAGCTTGAATGCTTAAAGCTTTCAGGGATTGGATTTGCTATTGTGAGGATGCAAGTTTTCACTTCTTTATAACTATTATCAGATGGAGTCCAAAAACGTATCTTTTTGACATTTTTGTGTAGTAAAAGAAGTTCAAATGCTTAGTGGTAATTCTGTTTTGTTTTCCTCAGATCAAGGCAGATGTTGAAACTCAAGGGGAATTTGTCAATTCACTGATCAGAGAGGTCAATGGTGCTGTTTACCGAGACATCGAAGATGTTGTGGCATTTGTGAAGTGGCTTGATGATGAACTTGGCTTTCTTGTGAGTTTTTTGTCGGAGTCGACAATTTTTTTTCCTTCGGGTTTTAGTCATAGGCGATGAGAAAAACATGTTAGCAAGAATATTTCAAACGCTTTAGTGACTAAAAAAATAATATTACACCCTATTTGCAGCATGTTTATGATGTAATTTTTTTATGGTTTAGAATTACGTTGAAAATCCAAATGACATGGAATTTAAAGTAGAAACTTTGCTACACACCACGGTATCCATACTTATCAGGAGATAAATTAACAAGGGGAAATAGTATATATGGATGACAAAAAGATGTTATATCATCCTCATGGTGCTTTCATTTACGTGAAGGTGGATGAAAGGGCAGTCCTGAAGCACTTTGACTGGCCAGAAAAGAAAGCCGACACAATGAGAGAAGCAGCGTTTGGGTATGGTGATCTCAAGAAGTTGGAATCAGAAGTATCATATTACAAGAATGATCCCAGAGTTCCTTGTGACATTGCACTAAAGAAAATGGTAGCTTTGTCTGAGAAGTAAGAACCTGAAATTTTGCCATCTGCTAATGTTTTATTCTAAAATAATTTATCTCTGTGTATATTAATTTGATACACTCTACAGGATGGAACGCACTGTTTATAACCTTCTACGAACAAGAGAGTCTTTGATGCGTAATTGCAAAGAATTCCAAATTCCCTCGGATTGGATGCTTGACAACGGAATTATTAGCAAGGTAAGCCATGACGTTCTCATTTCATTCTTCACTAATTTCATTCTTCACTAGTTAGTTTACAAGTTAAACTTACAAGATTTGGACACAAGAAAAGAAGGAATAAAATCTGGTCCATCTTCCTTTGGAGGAGATGGCAATGCAATACTAAGAGGTGACCAAATTAACAACGACCAATGGCTATTTGAAAATGATGGCTTTGGATTAAGCTTTAGAGTTCGAGGAATTGGAAAGTTCAGGATTTTGCACTTTTGTTAAAACTGGACAAGCAGATGACTTTGGAGGTGAAGAATGGAACCCAACTGATACATTCGAAAATGATGGCTTTTGGATTAACCCGTAGAGTTGAGGAAACGAAAAGATTTAAGATTTTGTACTTCTGATTAAGCTGGACATCCATGTGGTCGTATGCTTCTTGTAATTCTTGAATGCTTCCTAGAAATTTTCTAATGACGACAACCCTTGCTGCCAATTTTATGCTGCTTTTCCATCAAGTATTTTTCAATGACCTTCAGATGGCAATTAATCAACAACTCGTGTTGTAGATAAAGTTTGGCTCAGTTAAGTTGGCGAAAAAGTACATGAAGAGGGTAGCTACAGAAATCCAGTCTAAGGCAGCAGCACTGGAGAAAGACCCTGCTCTGGACTATATGCTACTTCAAGGGGTCAGATTTGCTTTCAGAATCCATCAGGTTTGTAGATAAGCAATTTTGTGGCTGTTCATTTTATTTCATCTTGATTTATTGCACCAACAAGATCACTTTTTGTACCAGAAAGAAAAGTATCTCTCAGAGTGAGATTCTTGAACTCAACTGTTTGATTTGGTTGACATTTATTACGAACATGGAGATGGGGTAAAGTAACTAATATTTTTCGAGGCAGCTTGGTTTGTACAGGAAAAATCAACTTTTCTCTGCCCACAGACATCTTAAATAATGTTTATGAAGGGGAAAGAAAAACAATGCAAAGCGGAAGTCAATGATTTTTGTCTTGCCTTGTGCAGTTTGCTGGAGGATTTGATGCAGAAACAATGCATGCATTTGAGGAACTTCGCAACCTTGCTCACCTACTTAACAAAAAGTGAAAGAGAGTGGGGGCAATTTGGCTTACCATCTCAGTAAGCTTTACTTGAATATCTATACAGTTAATATCATCTGGCCGGGGCAGTGCATTTTTGGTTTGGTTTGCTAAGGGTTTTAGACAGTTGAAAGTTGTACAAGTTTTGTGTGAAATAGGAAGCAATTTTGTTTGGGAAAAAACCCATTCTTGAAACAATGGAATGTAAAAATTTGATAATGCGTATACACCTTTTCAAACTTGAGTTCATATTCGAACCCTCTGGCTCTTTTCTGCGCACAAAGGCCCTCATGGATAGTTTGTAGGTGCGCAATCCCTGTCAGAAACACACAATTATAGCTACTGGTCAAGCAAAGCCCTCATGGACAGCTTGTAGGAGCGATCCCTATCCGAAACACACAATGATAGCTACGGTCAAGCAAATTTGGGAGGTTCTTGATGTTCAAAGTCAGATTTCCAGAAAAGGGCTTCTCAGATCTTTTAAATGCAATCAGATTCCGGGCACAGGGAAATGGGATCTTGAGAGTTCTTAAGTAACATTTGAATTTGAAGTTTCCATGGAAACTTGAACGGACAGAAAATCATCAGAACCAAGCCAAGATAATACAACCAACCCTTCTTTTTCCAAGAACCTTGTCAGGTTGGAAGGAATTGGAGTTCAATCTCTTTTATTGAAAATGGAAGCTACATTTCAAATTTGTCATTCAGCAATTTACAAAAAGCTGCAACAACAACGACAGATCCAAAGAGCAAGAACAAAGAGAAGGGCAATAACCATGGATAACCATATTACAATAACCAGCGGTAAGTAAAACATTCTTGGATGCATTGGTGTCCACTCATAATCCAGCCATGGTCCAAGGAACTAGTCCAATGGGGGCATGCATGCAGGACAATCAGGTACCTTTTTTTGAAGAAAAAAAACTGCATCAAACTATAAACAGGTAAAAAAAGAAAGAACCCAGGGAAATTAATCAGAGGGAGAGTAGCTGAGCAATGTGATGGCCATGGCTATTCCTAGTCTCCATCTGGCAAGAAGAAAACAAGAGGAGGCCCTTGATTTTTTGATTAAATAATAGCCCAGAAGACAAAAACAGAAAGGAAAAAAAAAGTACCCGATGGATTTGACATCTTGACAAGATGTAACATTGCAACCAGCCACCTACAGGGACCTCAGATAAAGATGTCTCGGACGGTCCTTTGTCCGCAAGAAAGCTGAGGAAGACAATAAAGTCCCTTCATCACTTCACTGCCTAGTCAATCACATTGATTCGCTCTATCGCTCTTTGATTTTACCCTTCATAGAATCGCTGCTCTTTTTAACCAAAGCCAGACTCCTGTTTTTTTTTCAAGATTTTTTTGGCAAGGCTTTCTTTTTATACGGATGAGATTTGCAGTTATTTATTATTTTATATTAAATAATAAAAAACAGTGTGGGTCTTGTTCAATGCAAAGCCTGCATTTAACACCGGGACCCTCATGCCGCCGATCAGCTCGCCTGGTTCGGTTAAAAATTCAATCAATTATTTATGATATTATTTTAATATTAAAAAAATAATTTTTTTATTAATATGAATTTCCAATCTACGATCCAGACCTTAACTTGGATACGCCTTCAAGTCAGATTTTATAATTATTGTGGAAAGAAGATTGAATGATCAATAATTGAAAATTGGTGGTGTATAAGAAACCTGCAATAATTGTGATGGATATATTTATATATCTCACTTCATCAACCTTTTTCAAAGAAAAATGACATGAAATCTAAATTAAAAATTTAATACACAAAATAATTAAAACAAAATCTCCATTAAAAAATGGTTAAATAAGAAAATAAAATGGTTAAATAAAAAAATAAAATCATAGGAGAAAGATATTGATTGAAATATAAATTGAAAAATCATTTTAAAAAAATTAAAAAATAAAAAAATAAAAAATAAAATTAAAATAATAATAACTCAGATGTTCTAGCTTAATTCATCAAACCTATAATCTAAATCATGAAATTAACTGAGTTTCTTGAATTTATATTTAAATCTAAATATAAAAAAAATACAAGAGAAAAATCTAAACGTGTTGAATTAAGCTAACTTAATGCATTAGAGCCATTGTAAGAAAAATCCTAAGCGAGGGAGTGAGTTTTTAAGCCCAAGCCCAAGTGCGTGGGTTTAGTTTATTTTATTTTTAATTTTTTAAAGAGATAGATGATTTTTTTTTTAAGAAAAAAATAACATAAACAACATATTATTTACGAGTTTAAATTTTAACTATCATTATAACAAATGAAAAGATAAGGTGGTGTTTTTTTTTCTAAAAACTCAGTTTTTAAGTCACTTTGATTCCAAAAATCTTACCAACACTCTTGAAACATCCACGAACCAATTTATAAACCCAAAGAAGTCTAAAAATATAATATCCAATCGAGTTAGATTTATGTTCTTTGACTTAGATTTATTTTTCAAGCAATATTGAGAGCTCTAAAACATTACCATCAAAAATTTCTTATTGCATGAAAGCTGCGGATATAAAAACACATTTTAATGGTTGAAAATAACTTGAATAGTGACTTTCTCTTATCGTTTAAATTTGATAATCTCTTTCTTTTATTTCCTTATTCAAGGATTGAAAAATAATATAAATAAAGTTTTTTATCAAAAATAATTTTTAAAAAATTTAAAAGAATTGAAATTATATAATTTATGTTATTTTAAAAATAAAAAACTTAAGTATATTTTACATGAAATCTCCATCATGCCATCTATATTTGATGTCGTTTTCTTTTCTTTCAAATCCATCCTTACCTAATAAACAAACGTTTGACCTTCCATTATAATCCAATCTTCCAAAATAGAACTTGAAGAATAAAAATGAATTATTAAAATACAAACAGTAAATCCACTATAACTTGCTCGTGTTTATCTTCAGTGCAAACAGTGTTCATATCCAGTAATAATGTCACCCCTTGTTAGTGTTGATGTAATAATCATTGTGTACCTAAGTTTTGTAACAAAGTTTCACCGCCACACTGCCCTTCTTCAAGACCAAAATAAAATATTTATCATGCACACACCCAGACAAAGAACAGCTTCAATATATCATGGGGTTTTTATCCTTGAAACTAATAACACGTGCCATTCACTTGATTATCATTATATATATAAAAACATAACACGTGCAATTTAATAGAATTTATATAAGAAAGATAATTTTTTTAATGGATTTTTTTTCTTATTTCAATATACTATATATATTGTCTCCATCAATCGTAACCTGTTAATAGATTATCTGCGAAGAACGCAGGCCATTAACTATATTATCTCCTTGACTATTTCTTCAACTTTAGTATTTTGTCGAGATTTCTTGACGTTTTCTACTCGGGAAAAAAAAAAACACTAAATCATTGATGAGCAGAGAGGGAGACACAACAGAACTGGGGTTTCAGGAAACATCTTATCATCAAAGCAAGAATCTCTGAGGGCCATGCATTAACATAACCTTGTAATATGTCATTAATGGCGTGTTCCAGTTACTATCCTAATTTTCAGGCTCTATAAATGATTCTTGTCATGACTTACTAGCTCTATGCAAGAACAACGTATAACAAATTGTTTTTAAAATGTTTTTTTACTTATTAATACATCAAAATATTAAAAATATTAATTTATTTTTAAAAAAATATAGCTAAAATATGTTTATTAATTCAACTCATTCATCGACCTTGTTAATTTATATGCAGAATCCATTCATCCAAGCATGTATGTGTATGTTTCATGCTTTCTTACTCATCCTTGAAATTCAACAGTAACATCAGTCATCATCAATCGATAATAATTTGGTTCTGTGCAAAGTGTTCATACTGTTCTCTTATCAATTTTCACGCGTGAACAAGTTCTTATTTGCAAGAGATTCTTTCTTCAAGACTTGTTCAATGCGGTGTATTTTTTCAGAAAACATGCAATCTATGCTTTTATATCTTAAATAAATACACTCTAAATCTGACTCATTTTGACATATAAATTTCATGATTTGTTCATCTGAATTTTGAAATCTTGTTATAGAATAGTTTTTTTTTTAAAACTTTTTTGTATGAAGTGAAATTATTTCAGTTTTGTAATTTTATTTAAAATAATATCATTTTAACATAGATATAAATTTACTTGAGAAATTCAAGACATAGTGTGATACAATCTACGTTTTGCCACAGTCGCATATTTAAAACTATTTAATTAATTAGCATATCAAAACTATATTTTTAATTTTTTTAAAATTATAATAAGAAAAAAAATCTATAATGTATTTGTTTATGCCGACAATATAGCAGTTTGCCGTATAAGAGCACATTCACAACCAGCGTACCCTAAGCGAAGGATGGCCTCTCGAGGAAAGGTAAGCTAAAAACAAAGAGGAGGGGGCAATGGTGAAAAAATTCTGAAGTGACAATGGTGACAATGTGATATGATATTCAAACCGTCATCACTTACAGGACGTGGGTTTCTTTGCATGGGTCCCTCTTTTGTCTCCTTCTCTGCATCTCACATCAACCCTTCCTCTCTCCTCGCAGTCCCTCTCTTGGAGCCCTTGCTTTATATATTCTCTCACGCCTCTCTTCTCTTCCATGAGTTCTTACCACCCACCACCC
>SRLM01000212.1:334636-362393 GCA_015708895.1 Populus ilicifolia
CTCCCCAATTCCTCACGGAAAGGCAATCTCTTATCTTCACCCCCCACAAGACCTACAACATGTCAGCTGCTGTTGCCGCCGCCGCCGCTGCGGCCACCATGTCATGTAATTCTGCGAGGAGTGGCTCGTCATCTAGGAGCCACCAATTGCAGAATGAACTGCTACGACCATCACCATCTCCAATATCATTACCACTTCCATTGAGTCGTTACGAATCTCAAAAGCGACGAGACTGGAACACTTTCGGACAGTACCTGAGAAACCACAGGCCACCACTGGCACTGGCACGGTGCAGTGGTGCCCATGTTTTGGAGTTCTTGAGGTATCTTGATCAGTTTGGCAAGACCAAGGTGCATAGCGAAAATTGTCCATTTTTTGGCCATGCCCATCCACCGTGTCCTTGCCCTTGCCCTCTCAAGCAAGCATGGGGCAGCCTTGATGCTCTCATCGGCCGTCTCCGTGCTGCCTTTGAAGAGAACGGTGGACTGCCTGAGACGAACCCTTTTGGTGCACGCGCTGTGAGATTGTACTTAAGGGAAGTGAGAGATGCACAGTCTAAAGCTAGAGGGATAGCTTATGAGAAGAAGAAGAGAAAGAACCCAACACCACAACAGCAGCAACAAAAGTTACAAACTGCGGGAAATGGTACTTATAATGTTCAACAGGGTATTGGTAACGGTGGATATGTTCCAATGAATGTCCTCTCTAACGAGGCTGCAGTGCTCAGTGTAGGAGATGTGCCTGTGTTCAACGAAGCCAACAATAGCTCTACTTTATTGGTCTAGGGTTTACAACTATAATTAAGTGATATATGCCAGGTAATATTGTAATGCAAGCTAGGGTTTAGTATGAGATGGTTAATTACCTTTCCTTGTTCTTCGTGCCAACGTGTTTTTGGTGCTGTTAATTAAGGGAGAAAATCATCATTCTCCTAATTTTCTACCTGTAGTGCTTGGCAAAGTAGTTAATCAGTACTTATCCACTAATCGGAATGTCTCTGAGATTTCCCTAAAATCTAGACATCGATCTTGGAGACTAAGAAATCAACTCATCATCAACCTTGAAAATAATGGAGAAATGATTGCTCGATCCTCGTTTTTGATCCCATGAACATGAAGGGAAATCATTGGAGCACACAACATATGAAGGATTTCCTTGTCCCATATTGTAGATTAATTTCTCAGCCTGCCTGTAGTGATGATTCATTAAGGGTTTACAACAAGGTGGTGATGGATGCAGGCTGTGGAGTTAGAACTTCGAAAGGAAATAATAAATGGATAATCCATCTCTCAATCTTGATAGCTTTAATTTCCTCAATCTCGGGACAAAAATCATTTCAGTTATAAATCTTATTTCCCCCCCTTTTCCTTGTAATTAGTATTTTGTTGCTGTTTCGAAGCAGATAAATAAATATAAATATAAAAAATTATTATAAAACCTTTTAGTTTTTCCAATCAAATATGTTTTTAGTTTTATTTTTCTTCTCAAGATAATAATCAATACTCAAAGATATTAATTTAGGCCGGACAGTACCACACATCAGTCAGCCCACCAACTTCTCGTTAGTGGAGAATTTTCTGATGTGTTGAATAAACAATCTTAGCAGTGATACAAATGAAAAACAATCCAAATTTATTTATTTATTTATTTTTTTGTTAATTTTGGAGTTCATCTTTTCTACTTTCGTTAGAGGTTCCTTAGCTTGGGAAACTCTCTTTCCCACCTCTGTTCATCATAAATGTTTCAAGGAAAATCCAAGGAGCTGTCTCTTCTTCAATGGGAGGTCGTGTGTCTTACATCCAAGACAGGCATCTCTTTTATATCCACACAAATCTTGTACAGGGAAGGCCAAGTCTTCATCACATTGACTGCTTCCCTTGCTTAGCAAAGTAGTGGTGGATAGAGTTTTCTGCTTTTAGATGGGCAGCTGAGCACATTATCTCCTTCATTTCATCCCCCAACTTTAATCATTACTCATTAGTGCTATGTTCTCAGCATTATTTTATACCATCCAACTTTATTTAGAGGATTACAGATATTAGCATCTTTCATGGATGACATCGATCTCTTGCTCACATGAGGCCCTACTTGTGATGATGTAATAATATATATGCTAACCCAGCCACTTCCACTCTAGTTAATGTGATGTAATTTGATAAATCATCTTGCGAATAACATAATCTTACCTACCTTTTGCTCCACTCGTATCAAAGAAATCTTACAAACAGGGATGAGCATTAGGTCGTTCAATTTGAAAATTCAACTTAATTGATTTAGTATGGTTTTTTCTAGTAAAAATTGAATTAATCAATAGGGTTTTTTTTTGTTAGTTTGATCTTTTGATTTTCTCTTTAAAAAATCTAAATTTGGTTGGATTGGATTTTGTTTTTTTGGTTTTTTAAATTTAAAACTAAAACCAAACCAAATCAAGCTAGATTAAAAAAAAATTAATCGGATTAATCTTACATTGATTAAACTAATTCTGGTTTTTTGTTATTTTTCTTAATCCTAAATGTGTTGCATAATTATCTTGAAATTGGTCTGTTTACTGTAATTCTCTCATGAAAAAAGCAAATGAGTATTCAAAGATTGCTTTAGTAATGTGATTAATTCTAGCCCTAAAATCTCTCCAATGAGGGAAAAAATTGTAAGGAACTCCGAGTCCCTTAAAATGTACAGCAATTCTGCCAAGAAAGAGAGCTTGATTTCCATCACAAGTCCTGCAACACAGAGAGAAGCAAAAAGAGAAATGCAGAAAGGGTTGGCTGCTTTAGCCATTAAACGTTAAAGGGTTGGCTCCTTTAGCCATTAAACGTTTTCTCGCCCGAATTATGTATGCGCCGGCGCATGTGTGTGGCCCACCTGTGGAAACAATCTCAAATGCTATTGCAGACAGCTGGTTCATTAAGAATATATGCTCCAAATCAGAAAAAGATTAAGATAGAAAGGTGGAATTATGCTGGTAAGATATGGAGATTAGAGTCATGCAAGATGGGGCCGAGTTCTTAGTCTAATCGGAGGAAATGGGTCTGGTCCTCACTTTATGCAGCAAAGCATGGTGGGATTAAAATAACAATTCTTATCCTTGATTGCAACTTTGTATGCTATAGCAACAAAGGGAATTGTTGAACTGCCAAAGTCTTTGCATCAACTATGGAGTACCGCTGCTCATGAGACATAAAAAGAATTTTCAGAGACATCATGCATCTTTGTCTATGAATATATCAAGGACAAAGAATCCACAAGTTCCAATCCAGAATGGCAACGAACCAAGATGGTAATCATACTATAGATTAAAAACCACACCTGGGTGTTCATTGTCATTGCTAATTAGATTTGACAGTCTACAAATGTTTTTTTTTTTTTGCTTACAGATCATGAGAACTTATCAAAAAGAAAAATACAGGAATAGGGAATTTCTTGCGAGTGGTTTGCTGATTATTGAGGTCTTTTTGTTGCTTTACTTTACTCTTCTAGTTCTTGATGTCAGGGTGTTGCAGACAACATCATTTTTATCTACTAACACAGTTCTCTCCAAGTGTAGTCTTCTATATGTTGCAAGCCAAAGCAATGACATTGAAATTAACTACAAAAAATTTCTGTATATACCAGCAGACCTCTAATATTTATGCTATAGATCTCCCTAGCCCCAGTTCGAAATGCAAGTAGGATGTCAAACCTTGCATAGTGTCCACCAGAGCTGTGAAATGCCAATTGCTTTGGCTAGATATTGGTAACCGTGGACTTGTCCGGTTTAGATCAAAGGAGTTATCACCAGCTGCCGATCAAGTAATTAATGAGCTCTAATATTTGTTCAAACAAAACACCAATAAAAGTTCACGGTCGAGTGCAATTTGGATGGGGAAAATCATGGTGTTACGAGGACAAGACACTGAAATTGACATGGTAATTTCTAAGCAAGCACACGAGAGCTACACAGCGAAAGAAAGTGTGGGCACAGAGCAACATACTGAAAAAAATATGGCAATAAATAAGCAGGGAACCGCAAACCAGATAAGATGCCATCAGCAAGATAATTTTTCATCATAACTATTACAGAGCAACAGGTATGTCAATTTTTTCTTTTTCAGCCATGGAAAAACCAGAAACCAAACAAAGTTGTCCCATCAAACTAGATGCCAACAGAAAGACGGTAGCATGTGTCAGACAGCAATGCACCTACATATAATATGCATGGATATGTAAACCAACCTTGATGGTGAGTGCAGGAGCTGTTGGATACATGTCACCTCCATCTTCAATTCATACCAGCTATTTCGAGAAATTAGTGGAACTGTGTCCCAGAAGGAAGCATCCTGAACGAGTCAACCGCCTAGTAGCCAAAACTTAGAAGTCAGAGAATAGTTCAGACAAAAAATGCACTCAAAACAAATTTCGATGCATGCATGAAAAATTGTAAGGAGATTTTTAGAAGCAGCATGACCTCTAGAGTGCATGGTAGTCCATCCACGGCATCGAGCAGCGACTAGGAGCGAATCCCATATTAATTAATGAGGCTTTGCCATTTGTTCACTTAGAACTCCCACATTACAAGAAGTATAGGTTTACCTAGGGCAATACCAACTTAGAGTGTGAGCAAGGGGCAAAAACTGGAGCAATCTGTGTTAAGTTCTTTCCCTCAGTGAGTTGTTGGAAAGCATGTCATGTTGCACTGAATTTTTTTAAACTCGCGAAAGCCTACTTTTCGAGACACAAAGTAATATAAAGCTGAAAATTAAATATAAGCTAACCAATTTCATTATTCAACACAAAAAAATAATAGTAAACCACAAACAATGAAAGAAAATGAAAACTAACCACAAACAATGAAAGAAAATGAAAACTACTTTTTTGTTCTAACCTCATTTGGATCGATATGAGATCAAACAAAGAAAGATGTTCAAGCCACGAATATCTTCCATCCTATTCCTGTTTGATTTCCCCTTTGACTGCGTTTGTCTTCAAATTGCTTGTGCCATGCATGTCTGATTCTCCAGATTCAGTCATTTCCAAAGAAGCTGTTCGTACAGCTTGAGGAACATAACCTTCTTTTCTTAGCTCTAGGAGCGCAGACTCTTCAGTGAGGAATAGATCTGAGGCTACTCTGGGTGACTTTCATCTGCAGCATAAAACATATGAGAGGTGTTGGTGACCACAAATCCAATTGCATCGAGGAACTTGTGGACTCCTCTATCTTTCGTCAAATGTCGTATCCAACGCACACTCCTCCATTGTTCAGAGTCGGCAAGTACATGTAACCAGAGATTTTTGGGTCCAAGTCAAGGGGATATCTTGAAGCCACTTCAGCAAGTTCCACATTGCACAAAACACAATCTTTAGCGATCGCTTCATCAAACACACACCCTTCATTAAAGAACTACCAACAAGCATATCCAAATCAAAACCCATCTCCAAAATAATATCTTGACTTGAACCACCTTCCCTAATCTCACATTATTCAAACCAGTGCAGGCCTAAATTACAGAAGGAAAAGTATACTTGAGCAGGCAAAGCACCACAACTCAACATTTTAAAACAAAACAATTAATTGAAATCGAAACAACCCGTCTTCACAGACCCTCTAATCATCCATTTCCATGGCACAGCACAATAAAACTCAAGCTGATTAAAAAGTTCCTTAGCATCCATAAAAACCATTACAAAGCACATGCATACCCTACATTTTCCCACCCGTTAAGCCATTGGTGATGTTTTATCCATTAACAATGAATTGGGTATGTAGTTGCTTTCCTTGTTTAAGTTTTGGACTTGATTTTTTTGCAGGATTGATTTAAGTGGGTTGTCTAAAGAGTCTTCATTGTTGAAAAAGAATGGATCTTTCTAAGCTTTTTTTAAGACTTCGGCCTAGCATTTGTGAAACATGTATATTGAAAGCAGTTTCTTAGCATCCATTAAATATACATATATATATATATATATTGCCATTAATTTAAATAAATCACATTTAAGAAACTCTTTACATTTTTATCAAACTCAACAAAAAATCTGAACCCAATGGGGTTTTAGCATTACCCATAATACCATGATCATCAATTTTACTGGTTGGTGACAACGTAGAAGGATGTGCGTGCAATGAAAATCCGCAAAAGAAAGTTACGGTACGGTTCCTCGAATAAACACACCAGAGAGACCACCCTCCAGGCATATGTCTGTTTGATATTGCTACCAAGTTAGGTTGTTAGTGCAAAAAACATTTTTGAGGTTTTTTCAGCTCAACGGCAAGAGTCCAATCATATTGCCAAACATTGCAACTTGAAGTGGCTGGCAGGCCTTAATATTTACAATTGGTTCGACCCAACCCCAATTCTTCTTCCTTCCAGAGAATCCTCCCCTGAAACAGGATGAGAGTGGTTGCTCGTCAACTGAGCAAATACGAACAACTCAGAGCTAAGACGTGATACGTACAGAAATGATAGCTCCAAGTGTACCTGGGGCAAGACAATTCATTGTTCAAGTGTGCCTCCAATGCGAGAGATGCGATTGACAGGGAAATATAATAGCCTTCTTGTACTCATTTGCTATACAAGAAATGCATTCAGAATCTTAAACTACAACAAAGAATCCCTCTTCCAAGTGATATAGACAAACAAATTATTATCTTCAAGGACAATCTTCCAATCTAATATATATCAATCCTTCCTACCGATTCCTAACTCTTGCACTCTGAACAGGTCAGTTACGGGCGGCTCTTCGACTAAATGGAAGTCGTCTCTAAAAAAATGCAACAAATGATACAAAACTGAACGGTGTCTTTGAGGGAAGTAATTATGGCTAATGCAGAAAATTTCAAGGCTTCCATAATTTCACTATGCTATCTTCACTGTAGGTAGCAAGAAGATTTCTATGAGGATGATGGGTCACACCTATTACATCCTTCTCGTGAACCTGGCAGCACCAAAGGTCAAAACATGCACTTGCAAGGTTAGAATTACCCATGCATTGAATTGCACATAATAAGCAGAAAAGCAATCAATGCAAAAGACACCAAACCATGCAGTTTCTGTACTGACTTAGGACCGCTTCCATGTTACAACATCAGTGCACAAACATGAAGCTACATGCTCAGAGAAGAATCCCAGAAGCGTTGATAACTCATCAGCTCATATACCAAAGCAGCAAACACCAATCCATACGATGTAGATGTGGACGTTAGTTGTTAAATTCATTGGCCCCAAAAAGCAATGAAAACATACATTTCACAGCAGTTTAACGTCGTGTAAACTTATATCACCTAATGAGCCCCCGTTGAAACAAGGACAGCTAAGTCCAGCCCAGATTCTTCCCTTTCTTCCCTCATTTTTATTCTCTCCCGTTTGGGTTTATACCAAAACACTCGATTGAGAACAAGTTTATTTTTACAAGATATAGATTGATTGCTGGTTTAAGATGAAAGGAAAAGGACGAAATAGAGAGCAACCCAAAACCATAGACCCTGCCACCGCCATAGTGAAAACTCACCATCATTAGATGCTCTAGTTTGCCGGATTGGAAGCTGAAGCAGTAAATATTCCTGCAGGCAATTTTGAGGACAGTTATTAACAAAATTAAGCCGTCTCAAATACCCATCTCTCAACTTAGCAATAAATGACATTTTCATTTCATCTCTCTCTTCTTTTTTATAGAATTCTTATTTTATGAGGGGAAAAAAACACAAAATTGAAAATTTTATATCAGAATTGGGTGGATGAAGGAATAACTGTCTTCACCAACACAGTAGACCCATTCCCCTTTTGGTGATACACAATCTACAGCAAAATCTCCACCTCTTTTACCTGAAGAAAAGCTCTTCACAACCTGCATAACAGTCACTCAAAGCAAGATGTTATTGGTAATGGATTATCAAAACTCCTCTACTTATGCACCCTGAAAGAGTTTCAGTGAACGAAAAAAGTACCTTAACCAGTAAAACATAGAATTGTAATCTATCTATAGGACGGTAATCTGTTTATATTTGCCTTTGTGGTGGTCTAAGACTAGAAAATGCTAGAGAACTTTCAATGGTTTACTGTCAAAAAAGTAGCTGGTTCACTATCTAAAATTTGGTCCCAACCCCAAAACCAATCATGGAGTAACAAATAAGTGACAAACTACTAGCATCAGCTGGAGTTGAGAGAAACTACCTGTCCTTGAAGTGTCATAATGCATACCAATGATGTCATGTTACATACGACAATATGATCAGTGTTTTTTGGGAAAAGATGAACAGAGTTCACAGAAGCATCACCTCCCGAACAATCCACACAACAAGCAACAATCAGCTATGTGCTATAGAAGGCAAAATCAAGACATATAGCATGGATGTATTCTATCCCAGGTAAGTCCCATGAGACAATGTAGCTCAATCATGATCATGTAACTTGGATTAAGAAAAAACACCTTCAATGGTGGTGGTGTCCTGAATGTATGTATACAGCCAGTAATCTTCATATCCCAAACCTACTAAGAGGCAAAAAGGAATGTAACCTAATGAAAATGCAGCAGCTTAATGAGTGACTCACCTTGACTGTGCAATAACTGGAGTCAATAACAACACGAGTTCCATCACTAGTGAAGATGGCATCATTCACATAAAATTAATAGCAAGAAAATAACTGTTGTATGGATAGGGGAATGACTAAAGTTAGAAATTCAATGACTACATGAGTAAAATAGAGATAAAGATAATAGTGTTAAAAGGTGTCAAGTGCATTATAGTGGTAAGCAGGGTCACTATAGAAAAAATTAACTTGCTATACAAAAGATAAAAAAAGTCCATTAATTTAATCGAACCTGGCAGTGTCGTCAAACGATGCACTTAGCAGCTGGCTTCCATCACAAGAGAACTCGTGACTCCCTGAGAATGTGCATGTTCAATAAGACGCAAGCATTGACCAGTCCTTATACTCTAGACCTGAGAAAAATTGCATGTTAACAAAGTTCCTTTCATATTGCAAAGTCAAATTTCAACTTCAATAATTTTTCCATAAGCCCTGACCAGCAATGCAAATTTCACCCGAGCAGGAAAAACACACAAAGCTTAAATACAAAATGTTTTCCTCCACCCATAAAGCATTCTCTAAGTCCTTACAATCTGCAAAACAATAAACTCAAATGCATACCAACCACAATCAAACTTAAAGTGTCAGGTCTTAAGAACTTTTCATGACTTTTTTTAGGCTCCCCCTAATTCTTTTGAGAAAAATTTACACTTTCTGGTCCCAGTAGAGTTACCAAGTTGTCTCAAGAACTCATTCTTCACAAGATCATTATAAACTAATGCCTCTATTGTCTCAGAAGGAAGCTTTATGGATAATTTAAACATGCACACTCGTGAAGAGAACTAGAGAAGGTAACAACATTAGAATATAGGATATAAAAAGGACAGAATTCAGAGATGTGGCGTAGATGCAAGCATGTAAGGCTATGACTTACTTTGATCCTCCCATCTTTTGCTCCAGATGCAAGCATCTCAGAATCTCGGCTAAAATCAACACAGAGGACAGGATCATCATGCATCATAAAAGGTTCCTGAAAAGATTTTACATTATCAGCAACAAGTTACTAAATCCTAAATCAATTTGACATAACCAAAGGACACATGGAAATAATCCGTTCTCATGTTCTACTTTTCATTCTTTCTCTACTCATGTTTTGGCACATGCTTGAGTTTTCCTGTGAATCTTTAAAAGCTATATGATGCCAATGGAAAAACAATACAGGATTCTGTTTAACACAGAGCACGCGATAACCAAAGCAGCATCAGTTTGGTGCGGGGAAAGTTCAATCTTGGATGATATATGATGCAGGGATAGACCTTAGATGTTTCTTTTTCAAGATGTTATCCCATAACATTGGACAGATGAGAAAATGGATGGGATTTGATCAGGTGAGGCTCGAAATGAGAACTATATAATTAATATCAATAGAAAAGACCACACCATCCCTTTCCTGTCATCGATAACAATTAAAAAAAAAAAAAAAAGGAGAGAGCAAACAATAGGTTATAAAAAGAAAATTCACATCTCGCAACAGCCTGGTACTGAAGATCCTTTTCTAGCTTTCCACTTGCATAATCCCACACCTAGCAGAAAGATGAAATATCACGAAAGACTCATTCACTAATTTTTCATCGTCTGGAAGCGGTTTTCAAAAGCATAACTTGATATACCCATCAATAGAACATGAGACAAGGAACTGCCCATCTAGTGAGAATTTAGCACATTCTGCATGATTTTTTGTTTCAAACTGCAGAACAATGCGACAATTTAAAAACTACAAAATAATACATGCAAACCGGATAAAAATAAATATCACTTTTAGCCTGAATACCACTGAACCCCCCCTGTCATTGTTCTTAAAATTCTCATATAATTCCAAAAGGTCCATGTAATAAATTTGGATTAATGCAACTACCTTTATGGTGTGTGAAAGATTTGTTGGATACATATCATCTATATCTTGTTTCATGGCAGCTGTTCCTCGGAATAGATCAAACTGAGTTCCTGGAGAAAGCAACCCTGGATGAGGCAAACAAAATAGCTTCCATCCATTATCTTCAGTGACAGTAAATGGCAAAAAAGTGTATCAAATTTCCCATTGCCCACTCCCATGAGCAGAGATTTTGAGGATCGACCTTAATTTAAAAAGTAAAGCACTCCAAACAAAAGATAGGTGCAAAACAAAAGGGTTAAATTTTAAGAAAAATAATTTTTTTAGAGGCTACACAGATTTCCTTATACATAGTTCGTCCATCCAAGGGAAACAAAACGATAAACACTACTGTACTCCACTGGCAGTTATAGAGTTGGAAACTTTTTAATCTTTGTTTTTCGCTGTCTCTAATTGACTCTACTATTACACCCATAAACACTACTGTAAATCACATTCTAATCCCAAATAACCTCCAGAATCTTTACACTTATAAGCGACAACCACTGACAAAACAAATAGGGGAAGAAGAGGAAACCTTGAGCAATCTGTGCACGGCGTTTCTCCCTTGTTAATTCTTGATAAGCCTGCCATGTTTCACACAATTCCCAAGCCTCTGAGAAGACAGTAGAAGAGTACGCATAAACCCCCGATTATATTATTGACAGGCATGTAAATTCATTAAGAGGGTTTTTATCTCTTGTAATGCAAATCAGGAAGAAGAAATTGTTAATGCAATGAGTATGTTCTATATAGAAGAAATGATTTCTCGTTGCAAAAAATACCAAAAGACACCAGTGATATACTGTGATTCTGGACAAATGTTACCATACATTGAAGCAGTGTTTTTACTCTTTAACCCTTATAGCGACAACAGTTTTGCTTGCAAATGCAATCGGAGGTACAATTGTTTTTTCTCTCCAAAAGATGCATTAATGGAGACAAAATAGTTTAGATATATTTCTTTTCCTATAGTGTAATAACTGATTTGCCCTTGAAAGCAGGGAAATTAGGCTCCGGGCAAGGGATTTGTTTGTCTTTTGCAAGAACAGAACCGGCTTGTTTACGCTCATACCTTGAAGGAGGAAAAATAACATGGGCGTAGGGGCTTCTCAGTCTTTTTATTTTTATTTTTTAAAATAGTAAAATTACTATATAACCCTTTTACTCCAACAAAAAAATTAAGAATGCTCGAGGGGGTGTTATTGTTTTCTTCGTATCTTTTTGTTGTAATTTTCAAGTGGGGCAGAGGTATTTTAGTATTTTAATATGTATATATTATTATTTTAATTTAAATGCAGCTTAATCATATTTCATATGTGTTAATAAGTAGGTGTTATCTGTGCTTTTTGGCGGCACTCCCATTTGTAGCCTAATATTATTATTTAGGGTAGTGTTTAATATGTCTCATTGCTTTCATCATGATAATAAGATATGTGTTTGTCATCATGTTTAATATAGTTATTTTTTTGTTAAATTAAATTATATTTTTATTTTTTTATTGTAATATATTTGATTTTGAATTATTTATTAAGCTAATTTTTTTATTCAATTTTATTTCTTAATACTTGATTTTTATATAAGATTTGGTTGATTTGATTCTTATTCTTTCAATTGCAATGTATTTGATCTTGAATTATTTATTGAGTTAATTTTTTTTACTTTAATTGCTTCACATTGATTTTTATATTAGATTTGATCTTTATTCTTTCAATTGTGGTGTGTTTAGTTTTGGATCCTTGATTGAATTAATTTATTTTTGAATTTCATCACCTGATATTTTATTTTTGTATCAAATACAGTGCTTATTCTTTTAATTATTATTTTTAATTATTCTTATATTTTTTCTTGATTGAAATTATTTTTTAATTTTATTCTTTATGATTTGATTTTATTTTTTATATCAAATTTGTTCTCTTTCTTTTCAAATCTATATTTTGTAAATCACATCTTTTCTAATTTTTTTTTTCAAGTTTATTCCTAATTATTTTAGTTGGTTGGGGATTTTATATTTATTTTTTTTAGATTTATTTTTTATACTGTGATCTAGTCTCATAATTTATTTTATATTTTTTAAGATTGGACCAGGTTGACTTTAGTCATTTAAAAAAATTAAAATTTAATTCATTATCATTAAGTTTGTTAGAAATTGATATTTTTTGTTGTTCTTTTATGAATTTGATTTTTCTTTTCAATTTTGTCATTCAATTCAATATTTGATTATATTTAATGTTCGGCCATCAATATTTAATTTTTAATTTTGATTATTCATCATTTTATCAAATTTTAATTTGTTTTAAATTTCATCTTTAGATCCATAATCTTGATTTTATTGTTATTTTTTAAAAAAACTTAGTAATCATTCTCTAGGTTTTTATTTTTTTATTTTAGATTCATTTGATAATTTGATTTTTTTTTTCAATTTTACTATTCAATTTAAAATTTTTGTTTATCCTATTAATATTTTTTTTTCAGATGAGACCTTTATTCTCTCAATTTTTTTATCTTTTAATTTTTTTATTTGATATTTTATTTATTAGAATTTGATCTTTTTGGTTTTTTCTATTGTTTATACACCTTGTTTAGGATTCAATCAAGGATAATTATTAAGTCACAAGTCAAAGTAGGTTGACTCAAATGAACCCAAGTCAACAAAGTCCTTTATTGTTATAAAAAGGACAAAATGATGTCATTTTAAAAAAAATGATAAAGAAATTATTTTGATTGGATTTTCCACTAGTTAACTGGAATATAGTTCAACCTAAGTTTTAAGTTGTCTTACACATAATTAATGCTCCTTAAATTTCTTTTCATGATAATTATTTTCTTTAGTTTTCTCATCAATTAATTTTTCACTATCTTATGATTTAGGAGGTTTATCAGGGTGGCCTATTTTTTTATTTTTTTATTAAATTCAATTCTTTTTATAACTTGATTAATACTTAAACATGTATTTTTATCAAGGTTTTATATCATTATTTTACACTTGAAATATCAATAACTCCTTAAATAAAACATGTTTTATAATAACAAGTATGATGTCATAAGATGCCTTTAATTTATGATAAATATTCATCATAAATGCAGGCCTATCACATAAATGAAATGATTGATGGATGAATTGAAGTATTGAAATTTAAAGGACAAAGAGAGGGTCAAACTTAAAAAAAAGATGTTATAGTAGTCCAAACTGAAATATTATTCGATAATCAAGTAATATCTAGAGCTGTAGATCTCGATTTTAGGTCTGTTTTATATGGATAAAAATATCCTAAAACTTTCATGATAATGCAAAACTCAATTTTGCTGCTTGAAAGTCTAAATTTTAGCAACAACGTAGAAGTCTAAATCTGTCTTGCAACTTAGATATTATTTAGTGTTCAGCTCATATCTCGAGTTTTGAAAGTTCAAATAACCTCAATTGTTTTTTCCTGAAAAGTTAGACAATTTCTTAAAACTTTCTTAGTAAAGTTAGTTCAAATTCTGATATTATTAATGATGTTTTTGGCAGACAAGAAAATAAGGATTATCATTAAGTTAAGAGTTGATTACCCACTCATTAATTAGTCATCAAATCAATATTTTTTAATTTTGGCTTATAAAAGAAGATATTTGTTATGTATTTAGACATCTTAATTTGTAGATCAAGATCATACTTTTGCTTTCTCTCTTTGTATTTTTGTAATGCTTAAGTTTTGCTTTTATTAATATGCCTTTTATTTTCTTTCATTTACTTAGTTAACTTTTATCTTATTTATATTCTTATCTTGTTTATTTATGTGTCTCTTTTTTATCATGTTTAATTAAGTTTATTATGTTAAGGTGAAAATGTTACATTAATGGTATAAGAATAAGTATAGTGTAAACTTAACATGGACTTCAATGTTTAATATTAACATGTTTTGTATTTATTATCTTATTTACTCTTAATACTTTACTTATTAAATGATTAATCTATATTTATGCTATATAACACTTGGTATAACAAATACTTGTCACTTTCATAACACAACCGTTTAATGTAATTGAGACTTGTGCTATAAAAGGAACTTGATTTGTTATTAACATAAGTTATAATCAAGAATGTCTGACAACATTTATAATTATTAATATTATTCACATAAGATAATTAATGTAATCATATTAACTATTTATAATTTGATTGGAACTTCTTTTGTGTATGGTTTCCAATTGAATAATAAGAGTTTATACTACTTGTTTGAAATATTATTAGTAGATTCTCTAACATTGATATTTGTTGTTATCATTGTTTAATTCTTACATTGATCTTGCATCTCAAAGTTCTCATCAACTTCTTTATTATTATTGTTGTTGTTGTTGTTGTTGTTATTGTTGTTGTTGTTACTTATAATTTATATAATTAATCTTCATGCGGTTCAACCCCGGTCTTGTTAGGTTATCTATTATTTTGACACTCCTGTACTTGAGAGAAGATATCAATATTTTAGTTGTGTTACAGCTAAACTTTTTTTTTTAACCTTATATTAAGTTATCATATCTACTTGGTTTTGCTTGTAGGTTTTGATAAACTCAGTTTTGATAGTACTTTGTTTGTTAATATTTTTGATTTTATCATTCTATATTTTTATTAACTTGTAGTATAAAGTTGTGTATTTTTTTTATCTTTAAAATCCAACAATATAATACTTGGATAGCATTTTTTTATGCTGTAGAAAAAATATTAATCAATCCACAACAAACATAGATCCTTTATCTAGTATAATCAATGAAAAAGTATTTCTAAAAGAAATTAATTTTTAATTTATTTATTTATTTTAAATTAATATTTATTTTATATTTTTAGATTATTTTGATGTGTTAATATCAAAAATAATTTTTTAAAAATAAAAATATTATTTTAATAAATTTTTAAATAAAAAATATTTTAAAAACCAAACATAACCATATATTTAAATATTAATAAACTGACCAACCGGCCTTTTATCCTCGAATCTTTTTTCGTTCGGGGTATACTCGTGGGCATGCTACGAGGAAATGTGTCTGTCTCTCCATCTCCGTGTCTGAAACCCGAACAACGAGCAAGCTCAAGCCCATCACTCTTTTAGTCCGGAAATTGCAATGAAATAAGTTGCCTTGTGTCTTGTAGCAGCTCAATATTGTACTGGACTGCAATGTCATGTGGTCAGGTAACCATGAGTCCACCACCACATGTTATGATGTTTCCGTTCATGCTCAACATTCTTCTTCTTTGGGCATTTTTTGAGCCGCCTAGCTATGCTGAGGGACTTTCGAATCAGAGTTTTCTTGAAACCCAATAATAATAATAATAATAATAATAATAATAATAATAATAAAATTGTTATTAAACTTCATTAAATAGATGTATCTTCAAACTTTTTTGGTTCAATTTTTTATCTGGTCTAAATTCAACATTAAATTATATAAAGTTACCTAGTTAGCTTTACATGTCCAAAAAATAATTAAGATAACCACTTTTCAAAAAAAATAAAATGATATTTTATTTAATATTAAGATGTCAATATATCAAGCTGAGTTTGAAGCTTAATCTAACAAATTCATCATTTGAGTACTCGATTAGGCCTAGTAATTTTATTTTTTTTAAAAAAACTATTTTTTACTTAATTATATAAAAGTAAAAATAAATACTTGTAAAATTAAATACAAACCAAATATTATATTGTCTATTTGATATTGTTATAATCTTATAAAAAATAGTTGAAAACAAATTATGAAAATACATTAATATATATATATAGCTCCACTGGACATTACTTAGGAACTTGTTTCAGAGAATTTGCTTGACAGAACACAGAATCAATGCCACAGTTTGCATCAAACAGCTAGCTTCGTTACATCTTATGCTACACTGTCCCCTGAATTCTAGCATAAGAGAGATGTGAATGCATGACGATGGTTTTCTGAACTTGATTTGCACTTAAAGGGGCTTAGGATCTCTAAAGGATCCCTCAATTGATGGCTAAAATTAAGATTTTAGCTTCCTCTCTTTGGAAATAAAGTAATTTATATCACATGGGTAAGGGTTACATGCCACACAATCCAAGGGCTTAAGTATCCAAAACCCTAATTTAAATGTCAAATATCACATATAAACTAATCAATCAAGAAGATGGTTCGGCTAGCTGTTTCCAATGTGCCTATAGCATATATTACAATAATATCGGTCTCATGTTCTCAAGATCATGATCATCATAAGATTAAAAAAAAAAAAAAAGAGGCTTGGTTTGCACTCCTTTGGGAAGAAGCTTCCTTGGTTGAAGGCATTGTGATATTAACTGGTCCAGCTGGTTCAAGTAGTTCTTTCTTTAGCAAAAGCCTAGGCAATAGGCACTGTGGTTGGTGGTGAGAAGCAGGAACCCCACGCATGATCATTAGGGCTCCCGAGCTCTATGGAGTTTGAAAATTTCATAAATCAATACATGTCTAGCACTAGAGATCAATTACTCTCTCTCTCTCTCTCTCTCTCTATATATATATATATATAGTGTCATCATGAGCATAATTGTTTTTTATATATCATAAGCTATTAATACTTAGCTCCATAATATGGAGAAATTCTGAACTCAAATAGCTTATGAATTTCTAATTCTTATGATAGTTAAGATTCCCTTTGGTTAATTTTTAAAACATAAATGAAAATTATAAAATAAACAAAAATATATTAAGTTAAAAAGATAAAGATGGAGACGGAAACATGAAATAAATATTTCTTTAGAATATTTTTTAAGTGAAATTTTGTTATTTCAAAATAAAAGATAGAGGAGCATGTCTCATTCTCTTCACAATTTTATTTATTTATTTTGAGACAGTATATTAGTGCATCAATCAAGCATCATTCTTGTTCAGAAAACAAATCTCATAAATGCAAAACACAAACCCAAAATCTAGATTATTGGTTTGGTAAGAACCTCGTGCCTATCAACTTATTCAAAAATCAAATTATTAATTTAAACTAAAATATAAAAATTATTTTTTTATTAAATTAAAAACAAAGACACCGGTGGCAGTGTCGATCAAAGCTGTCCATGTAGAAGACGCCGTGAACCGGTGAACTGGCTGCAAAGACGGCTTACGTAGGGTGGTGTAAGATGCTTATGCAAGTGTCTCTCGCGTGCCATATCAATTGACATTGCAGGCGAAGACAACTAAACACGAGATATTAATTTAAACTAGAGAGAACACCCCATTTTAATCGTAATTAGTACTTTGATCATACCCCACTTTTTGATTAGATTAGATTAATTATTGAAAGAAATGTTCGTCATCAGCGAAGAAAGTGGCATCCTATTGTTGAGTGACGGATTTTTATACTATGGGCAGTGATGATAAAAAATTGCGGTGGTGGGTGCACATGGACATGGATGCTTGTAAATCTTTTGATTAGTGTTTTTGGAAAGACAAAAACAATGTATAGTAATGCTCAGAGAATCCCAGTTCAATTTGCTCTCTTGTGGGGAGGAGGGAGTGTCATGCAGGAACGTGGGGCAAGTGTTGTCTGGAGCCAATCAAATGAATGATTCATCCATAACTATTGTTACTACTAGTTCGCTTGGCTTTAGCTAGGGTTTCCATAGGATATTGGACCACCCCACAGGAGAGAATCAAAGATTAAGGAGAGAATCCCAGTTAGCAAGTTCCTATATATTGCTTGACAATTAAAGCCCATGAAAATAGATCACAGGCAGGAAAGTAGGAGACATAGAAAAATGGGATCAACGAGGACCACCAAACTAAGACACCCCAACTTGGAAATCTTACATTAGGTTAATAATCTTGTAGATACATACAATTCAATTTCCCTATACAAAACTTATATATATTTATCTATATAGGCCACCAACCATAGCCCTATTCTTCTATTCCCATCTTCATGTGGGATTTTTGTTTGTTTGATGAGATGCATGTGGCATATTTATTAGGCTTGGACATTAAGTGGATTTTATATAACATTAAATTCCCAATATTTTTCATGGTGTAGGTATATATATAGCTGCGAGGTTGTACTTTGGCGTGAGCATACATCATGTACATGTGCCACCCGGAAAGAGAGAGGACATAATCAAGCTTTCCTGAAATATTAATGGAAGCCAAGAATGTGTAAGAATGAGGATGGATATCATGAACTATAGTTAGAATTAAAATACTGAGAAGATATGTAGTTGGCAACAAGCAATGGTCTTTCGAAGGAGTCCAAAGCCAAGAAATCCGAGTGCTCTTAGTGATAGAGCGGGAGAGAGATTTGTCGCTAGGCATAGAAGATTCTCAAAATGTCCCATCAAATAGAAGAGGGTCGGTGATATCCTTGATGATCATTGGCCCATTGAATGATTCAATTCATCACATACCAATTAAAAAAAAAAAAGCCACCTCCCCTCCCTCCACCACATCAACATCCCATCTCACAATTACTTTCCTTTAATTTACAAGTAAGAATGAGAGATAGCTAGAAATTACATATAGCTATATGTACACAAATGAGAGTGTTTTTTAAAAATCTTTTTAAAATGGTTTCTTATGGGAAAAAAAAATTGATGGTTTTTTAAATGGTTTTGATGTATTAATATAAAAAATAAAAATTTAAAAATATATTATTTTAATATATTTTCAATTTAAAAACACTTTTAAAAATCATTATACATCACTTTATTAAATACCCATGAAAAGGCATATCTTTAAAATTTCTAACATAAGAACAAAAACCTTGGATTATAGCTCAAAGCTCTCATCTATCGGTCATCACTTCTTTACGTCTCATCAAACATGACTATATATGCATGTTTAATCAGCACCCTCACACCCAACTTCATAAAAGAAACCTTACTTTTATGCAAGAAACAAAAGGCATGTTATTTGACCTTTTTGTGACCAAATCTTCCAACTTTATTACAAAACAACACACCAAACTATATTAAAGAAAAAAGATCTTGAGTTTAGACTCTGATTATATACATAAAACTAATCTTATAGCTTTTCATTTATCTTTCCGACATAAAACGTTAGACCCTAGTTTAGATATGCTTCTAAATCTCATGCATGATAATCACCTTTTTCAAGTTTAATTATGGTTAAAAATCATGAGTGACATTTATTCAAACCTTAATCAATTAATCTCTTTGGATCTGTAAATTATTTGCGTACATATAGCTAGCTAGACTACCTCCAAATTTGTACATCATGGAAAGTGCTTGGAAAATGTTACACTCGTTTAGTGGGAGATAAAGTGGATTCTGAAATGGAGGAAAGGCAAAGATAAATCACAACCACAATAGCAAGCCAATGCTATATATATATTGCCATATAAGTCAACCAATCTTTGACTTTGAATGGATTTAGTGGGTCTAGATTTCTTTTCCGTTTGGGTAATGGGATTGGACCCGATTTTTAAAATGTTTTTTTTAATATTATTTTATAATTTTGATATATTGATGTGAAGAGAAATTTATGTGCATTTTTTTTAATTGAAAAACACCTTTTGCATTTCCATAACACACATTTGTGTATCCATGTATTTATCTATAATAAGAAACAATTTAGTGGCCTATTTAAAATTTAATTAAAAAACTTAGTTTTGATATAAAAATTATCTTGAATATTAATTAAAAATTAATTTTGATTCTTCCAAACTAGAGGGGTTAAGAAGGGCGCGGCTATCAATTTATCATCAACCATTTAAAAAAAAAACCCAAAAAATTTAACTCATCAGTGATGTAAGCTCTTTGGTTAGTAACAAAGGGAGCAAATTAAACAAGAAATTTTTTTTTTAAAAAAAAGAGTATCGATCCATCATCCAAAATTTTGATTTACGGCTGATGTTTGATCATTCTTGTGTTGAGTAGCTAAGGATATTAAAGCCAGAAAATTGAAATAAGAATAATAACGATATTTATTGCTTCCATGAATAATTACAATAGGCACATCTTTATATATCAATTTGTTTTATTGAAATGATAACGATGATACAGGATAATGTAAACTAGCTTGCTAGCTAGCCTGGCACTTGTACTTCCCTTCAAGAACACCATGGGGCGAACTTAGGTTTTAAGCTTTGTCTACCTACCTTCTTGTAGCTATAACATTAATTAATCATCATATAATTAATAGGTAGTATTTTTTTTTTACTTTTTTTTTTAATTTTTTTTAGTTATGAAGAAGAGGTTCGAACTAATTTGAACTCTCTTGAAAGAAATGGTGCTTTCATCAAAAGATTCTTTCTGCCATTATATATATATATATATATAAGTGTTTATTTTTTTGTTGACAAATTACACTCTTAATTAATTCTTCATGATTATCAATTAAAGAAAAGATTATAAAAATAATCTTATTAAAAAGGAAAAATTAAAATAAATACACTTTCAATGGCTTGATTCATGGGATTCCTAAAAATATTTCCCAAAAAAATAAACACTCTTATTTTTTTCCAAATCAATTCTTCTTTCTTCTATACGCGTTTCTTCTTCTCTTGTAACAAAATCGGCACTCCTATATACCATCCATTTATTTTTCATGGAAACTCTTTTTTTAACGTTATGGTCTCGTAAAACCCTTGGTTGTATTCCCTGTCCATCTTGCTTTGGAACTATATATTACTCTAAACCCTTGTTTACAAAGAAAACCCTAATTCAGGGGCATCCATGTTCTGGAGTGAAGTGTGCTCCAACGATCATGGCATCCATAACCAGAGGTATTTGCTGCTACCCTTTTTTTCTTTCTTAATTTCTTCTACTAAATGGTTAGATTTCATATGTTTATTGGCTGCTACCAGTGTGTGTGTGTGTGTGTAAAATTGAACCACAGGGAATGCTACTAGAGTGATATTTCATTTCTAGTGGCAATGTATTTTCTTTAGCATTGAAAAAGAAAAAGAAAAAGTTGACTGCTTGTATGTTTAATGCAATTTAAATCACATATTCCATTGAATTAATAACGCCAAATAGTTATATTATGAATGGATCCAGAGAATTATTGACCTGGTTTTTGATTAGCTGACATCATTGCATCTAATTATTGAATCAATCAATTCGACTAACTTTGGATTTAGTGCTTGGCATGTTTCAGTAATTAAGAGCTAACTCTTGTAGAAACCGACATTGCCAATGCTTATTTTGATTATGTATATTCTTCACATTAATTAGGTGTCACCAATATTAGAGTTTGCATATTTACTATAGTCCTTTATTGGAAGCAATTCTCACTATATCTTGATCCTATGGTTGACATGGAGTTTGTAATAGTTTAGGTTTAAAAATATATACATATATAGAAAGAAATTGACCCCATTTAACTTTATAAAAAATTCAAGTTAGCTCGTGATTTGATTAAAAATTTAATGATATTGTTTTTTTAAAAAATAAAAATAATAATATTGTTTCAATTATTTTAAAAAATAAATTTAAATTAACATGAATTGACCTCAAATTCACAACCAAATATAGTCTAAAAACTATATTATTACTGGAATCACAACATAACAATTCAAATTTTTATCAACTATTAGACACCATACATTGAGAATTTGATGTAAAAGAAAGGAATAAAAATAAAAAAAAAAACCCTTCCTATACAGACTTGACATAAAATCCCTTACTACATATATTTGGCTAAAAATTGTGGTCATTCCCTTTTGTTCTCTTGTGGGTGGGAATGAGGGCGGGGAGAGACCATAGAAAGCTAACCATATGCGCAAGAGACAAGCACACCACAATGAGAGGTGCTCATCATTGCCTTTGAAACGTTTCTCATGAAAAAAGAAATGGAAAGAAAAATACAAAAGAGTCTCTCAAATCAAGCGTTTCGAAACGTATTGCGAGAAATGCGGCTACTTGCCGCCTCTTTACTTCCCCATCACTTATTATTAGTTTTCATTTATAAATTAAAAAGAGTTTACTGCAAAAGTCTCCTTTCATTTCCTTGCTTTAATTGAGACAATAGCAAGAGTACAAAACCAAAATCGACCTACACTAACAGATAATAACAGTACTATAACGTTAGAATCATTTGTTAGGTAGTCTAATGCTAAAAATTTAAGATTAATTTTTTTTCCTGTACTTTCAAGTTTGAATTCTATTGCTAGGATCTATAAATTAATTAAAAAATATATAAATTATCCAGATATTTATATTAATAAAAAAATATTATAAAATTAGATATATAAATTTGACCTCAAACTAATCTTCCAATATTATTTTTCTTAGACATTAACAAAGATTAAGTGATATTGTTATGGATGATATTTTAAAAAAATATTTTTTAATTGAAAGTATTTTTTTATTTTTAATATTAGTATATCTATAAAATTTAAACAGTACTAGTTTTATATATTTTCATATTAAAAGTGATTTTAAAAAGCATTTTAAAAAACAGGATGCAATACAAAAACAAACCCTCATTGAATTTTTACCTTATGTTTTTTTTTAAATTATGATTTGAAAAAAATAAAAATAAAATTAAACTTTTTTAATCATTTAACTTATTCTCTAAAGTCACTAACTTTACACTAAAGAGATTAAATTCATCACATTATGATCAAAGATACATTATTTGCATTAAAACCGCATATAGATATTCATAAGAAACATGTATCTCGTTAGCCATGTATTAATTTGTTTGGTAATGGTACGCACTACAGGGCACCTACCTTACTTTTCGCGAATAAAAATCATATGTTTGATGGGTGCGTGCAGCTTGCGGTGCCTAGCCATGCCGTAGACTTGTACATTCAAACTATATTAACTATGAGATAAATTTATACTAAAAAAAAAAAAAAACTGTAAGATAAATCAGCACCTAGCTAGCTAGCTAGCTAGTTCAATATCTTTATTCTCACTTGAACTTAAAAAAACACACACCCAAACCCCCTCTCCCTCTCTCTCATTCTTGCGTGGAGAGAAGAACCCTTTATGTATGAAAAGTCAGCGACCCTGTTGATCATTCTCTCTCTCTCTCTCTCTCTGTTTTTTTTTTTAATCAAATCCTTTTTTGTTTGTTCTTGAAATCAAGAAGAAGCACTACAACAAAGAAACACCCGGGTTCAGTTTCAAGCTTCAAAAACCTACCTTGTTTTCTTGCTTGCTTTCATGTCTTAACCAAAAACCTTGATCCTTGTAGCTAAACTAGATTTTGCATGTTTTGTTTTGTTTTATGTTTTTAACGTTTTGTGTGGTCTAAGAAACACAATCCCACACCAAACAATACTGTTCTCTAGCTATCCCTCTTCATAAATGACCCTTTACCATCGTTCTTCTCTTATTCTTTGATTCCACGCTAGTATATGCAGGTTTTTCGGCCTCAAAATGGATAATTATCAAGGTGATTTAACAGATATTCTTCGAGCTAGTGGTGGAGCTTTAGGCCAATCAGATGTTCCTGTTTCAAACTGGGAATTCCCTTTTGATCCATCATCCACTATGGGAGAGAGTAGAGGTAATCTTTTTGGTGATCCCTTTTGCAACATGAGAGATCCCCTTCTTCATGAGCTTAACGTTGCTGCTGGTTCAAGCTATTTTAGCAGCCAAAATTCAGCAGATCATGTGTTGGGTGCCACTAGTGTTGATCATGATCACAGTAGTAGTTTTGTTGGTGCAAATAGTGCTATTACTAGTTCTAGTAGCAGTATTCTTGCTCATCAAAGAGTGTTTGAAGATCACGAGATCCATAAGGCTGCTACTCCTCCTCCTGCTCCTTGCAATATATTTTCAAGAATTCAGATCTCACCAAATAATCCACCAAAGCTGCCTGTTTCGCCGTGTAATTCTCCGGTTATAGCTACCAGTTCTTCGCCAAGAGGGTTTAAGCCTTCTGCTATGGTTTCAAGTGATATAATTAATGTTAATAACTCAAAAGGTTGCTTGATGGAGAACACTGGACAAGTGCAGATCTCATCTCCAAGGAACATGGGGATCAAGAGAAGGTAAGTGATTCTTAAAGTTAGTTGTGTCACTTGTTTCTATGAATTTAATACAGTTGAATTTCGATTTCTATGCAACTTTTAGTGTAAGCTTTTTTTTATTTTTTTAATAATCTTGACTTCATTAATTGAAGTTGATGATGATAATAAATAGTATAATCATAGGAGTGGTGATGAACAGGATCTAAGGAATCTAGGGTTTTGACGTAAAGTATATGTACTAGCTAGTCTTTTGATTGATTACATGGATAGGTTCTTGATAGGGGTGGCAAACACCTTCACTTTTCAGATGAGATTGTTCACTGACTGTCTACATTACACAAAATCTTTTATGGGGTTTAATCAAGTAACCTGAAAAGGTAGCCTAACTGGTGTCATAATAGCCTTCACGGACATAGCTTTCGTGCTAGTAGTTACCTCAAGCAACTTTTCATTTATTTATTTGCTTATGTTCCTCAGTTGATCACCTGAAAAGGTAGCTATATATGTGCTTGAATGATTTGTAGTCGGTTGTCTTTGGGGATTTGCCAACCCTTTCAAGCTTCTTATAGACGGAAACAAAAAAAAAAAAAAAACTCAAATTGATGCATCCATTCCTGCCCCAGAATGGAAATTGAATCATACTTGCACAATACTTTAAAGTTGATAAAATCATTGATAGTTGTTTATTGCCTCTTCATCATCATTTTCAGTGAATTCTTCTATCTTGAGCCTTGGATTTTGGAAAGCTAAGGAAAGACCAAGATTTTTGTATTGTTATTTCAGGAAGAGTCAGGCAAAGAAGGTGGTTTGTATTCCAGCACCAGCAGCTGCAAACAGCAGGCCTGGTGGAGAAGTAGTTCCATCTGACTTATGGGCATGGAGAAAATATGGACAAAAACCCATTAAGGGTTCTCCTTATCCAAGGTAAGAAAATTTGTTTTTCTTGTCACTCTAGATACATGGTAACTATATATAAAGTTCCCAGATACAAAGAACAAAGAGCTGGACTTCGTATTATTCTTTTTCTCAAAATTGTTTCTTGATTTATTTCTTTCTGTTTTTCTTTTTCCCTCTTGGACATGAAATGTAATAAATTGTTGCAAAGTAATGTCCTGAAAAAGTTCTGGTGAACCCAGGTAAAGTTCCCCTAGACACTGAGTTCAAACAGCTTGTTTTTTGGTACGTAAACAGCTTTTTTAACATTGATTTACTGGTTGTAACTTACAGTATTGATAAATGGATGCGCTATTGTTCTTGGAGCTCAACAGATTCAAATAGTTTCCACTTTCGAATGTATTTGCATGCTTGAATCGTTAGTAGGAATTACTTCCAAAATACTGAGTTTTTTTTTTAACCATAGATTCACCATGACTGGCTCAATATTTGATTTAAGTAATTATTATAATAAAAATGGACTGTAAATATTTGGTTGAAAAATTGCATTGAATGTTAAACCATGTCTTTCCACACATCTAGGGGTTACTATAGATGCAGCAGCTCTAAGGGTTGCTCAGCAAGGAAACAAGTAGAGCGGAGCCGAACTGATCCTAACATGTTGGTGATCACCTACACTTCTGAGCATAACCATCCATGGCCAACTCAGAGAAATGCACTAGCTGGCTCAACAAGGTCCCAGCCACTAAAGAGCACTGCAGCTTCAAAGAGCCCCACAGGTTCTCAATCACAAAAAAGAGGAAATACAAAAGAAGAACAGAAGGAGAGCAGCAATGATACATTGTCTCCTACCAATATTATTGGTGGTAGGTCAACAGCAAGTGCGTCTGTCAAAGAGGAGTTTGATGACATTGACAAGCAAATGGAGATGGATGATACTGATTTCAGCGAAGGGTTTTCTCAGAGTTACAAGCCATCAATGCCAGATCAATCTGATCAAGACTTCTTTGCTGAACTGGGAGAAATAGATGCTGACCCTCTTGACCTCTTGTTTACACAAGAATTCAATGGAGATGAGCTGAAAGAAAGTAAGGACTTGGATCCATTCAGTATCTTTGATTGGTCTGGGGAACCAAACACTACATTTGGAGAAGCAAAGAAGGGTTTATAACAAGACCTTGAAACAACAATGCCATTTCCTATCTAAAAACATAGTCTGTTGTTGAGTATTTGTGGCACTACAATGCATTCAAGGTCCTGCTATAAACCTTTGTCTTTCAGCTTTGAGATTTCATGTGGGGAGGAGATTTTTTCTTTCTTTCCTACTTTCTTCTTCCTTTATTTCTTGTTATTTACCAGAACAGCCAGGAAAATTAGCTAGGGAAGGAGAGAGTAAAAAGACAGTGCTGCTGGTCGATTGGGAGCAGACCTAATGAGTTCCGCACTCCTTTTGGAATATTGGTGGATGGGACAGAAAGCTGAGGAACAGAAGTTTCAACAGTTAAAATAAGTACATCCATCAGACATGACTGGAAAGCTCAATGTAGAGATTTATACAAGATGGGACTTGCCGTTTCATCTTCTGAAGCGGAGAAAATCACTCAAGAACAGCCCTCCACCCTCTCCCCCTCCCTCCCTCCTTCCATTTGGTGATCATGTGGGCATTCTTTAAAGTAAAAAAAACACTACTGCGTGCATAAAATGGAAGAAGTGAAGAAGATGACAAGAGTATATACAAGGGTTTGGATTAAAAAAATCAGAAAAGCTTGACTTTTCTTTTCAGTCTTGATCTCTAGTAATCTGTGTATACAGAGAGAGATATCATGAATGCTTTGGGTTCCTCAGCTTTCTGTTTCTTTTATTATTCATCCAATACAGTGCTGTTTTTATTTTTTATTCTTGACTTCAAGTGTTAGTTATCAAAGGTTTGTTTAAGGAAGAAAAACAAATTTTCTTACAATTTTTTTTAAACAACACACCTGCCATAAGATCTTCTTTTCAAAATCATTTCCATTAAAATATTGAGATAACCAGCAAAACGAGGTTGGCATTGAATCTTTTGCATGTGAATTGCCAGCCACTTGGAGGTGGACATTTACTCTCTCTCTCTCTCTCTCTCTCTATATATATATATATATATATATGTTGAGAGGATTATTTTTCATTAGTAATAAATTCATTCTAATAATTTAACCTTAAAATTTTTCTTGATTTGTTTTTATATTATTATATCTAATTTCAAATTAAACTAAATAATAAATGACTTAATATGATATAATTAATTTAACTAATTTAAGATAATTTAAATTATTAGTAAAAAATATAGTTGATTATCTTTAAAAAAAACTAAGATCATCTTTTTTAATATTAAAATAACAATACATTATATTAATCTTAGTTTTATAATTTAACTTATCAAATATATGATTTAAGCCTTGGATTTCATTGAGTTAAAGAATTTTATTTAAAAAAATTATTTTTTGTATAATTATATGATAATAAAATATTTATTTGAAACCAAGAAAG
>SRLM01000212.1:362873-375199 GCA_015708895.1 Populus ilicifolia
TAAATCTATATATATATATATATATATATATAATAAGAACAGAAAAATCCTGATAATTTTACTTAAGACTTCCAGCCATTATTTGAGTTCCATCTGACTTTAATTAATTAAGCTACTGTTTTTGGGGACAAGTGATGTATCTTTCATGAACATAAAGCCTGCTAGTCCTCTAGCTAGCTACAATCCTCATGAAGAAAATGAAGTTCGTGATATGACCACATTACATTCAGCTCTCAAATTTCTGCATATGTCTGTAGCTTTACTGCTTCAAACTACCCCCATCAAGTCACAGCCTCCTGCTTCGCACTGAAATAGTTTCTCGGAGTGAAACATTAAATTATGAGTGTATTTATCTTTAACATAATAGTTATTTTAAATTTTTTTAAATTTATAAATTTCATAAAAGAGTAGGTGATGAAAATCAAATTATGTAAAAGAGAGGGTCAAAATTATACTATATAAATGGACGAAAGGAGTACCAATTAACTGGGAATCTTTAAAGATTGTAAAAATAATATTTTTTATATATTACCACGTCAAAATCATTTAAAAAACACATAAAAAAACATTTTAAAAACATATTATAATGAAACACAAACGATCTCCAATTAAATTTATTTAAATTAGCTTAGATAACGGTTAAATTGTGTGTTCCATCCTTCAACACCTGTCCAAACATGCCATCGTTACATTGGAAACTACATGACTCTATTAATCATGGAAGCAACTTTTACCCAATTTATCACCAAATGCCAAATAGTGACACTAAGTTCTGTCAAGTCCATCACCTTTAACGAAGTTTTCATATCTTTTCAAATGAAGTCACTTCATGGAGAAAAGAACAGTCTAAAGTTCCATAGAATGGTTCTTTTTCTCATTCTTGATTTGGATTGGGGTGAGAGTCATTATGCTTTTGAAGGAAAATTAGGTGCAATTGGGCTTATGGGACTACTGTGCTAATGATTTTGAAAAGGAAGGATGAATTGGAGTTCATTGATTACACGGAGAAAAAGGATTGATACAGTGGTAATGGTTGTTTTTTAATTTATTTTTATTTAAAATTATATTAAAGTAATGTATATATATATATATTAAAATTTATTTTTAATATTAGTATATCAAAACAATTTAAAAATATAAAATAATACTTTTTTAGAATAATACTTTTCAACTGCAAAACCAATCAGGATACATATGCTCTTTTAAAAAGTGCTTTGTTGGTAAGTCTTTCGCATGCTTTTAATCTTCTTTATCTCAGATCTTAAAAGAAACATGCACATTAAACATCATGTGATGTTTTTTTTTTCTAGGTTTTTGGTCAAAATATTACTCATAACTGCAATGTTCGCATCATGTCATTAGCATAAATCTTTTCCTTTTAGTTTTTCAATTTCGATCAACTCTAAAATATGATTCATTTGCCGGCATAAGTTGTCTTTCACGAAAGATATGAGCTAGATCATGATCAAAGCTAATAACAATGATAGAGAAGAAGAAAAACCCAATAAAAGTGCTGTTGTTTGTTATTTATTATTCTTATAAAAAAATCATTATGTAATTTTAGTAAAAAAACAAAAACAGTAAGAATTTACCTGGGATATATGAGATATCACATCATCAAAATTAATAATAATGATAAAGATAAAGAAAACCCCAACAAAAGGGTTGATTTGTTATGCATTATTGTTTGAGAAATTAATGGAGTAATTATTAGGATAGATCATGATCAAAATCAATAAGAATGATAAAGAAGAAGAAGAAGATTTGTTATATATTATTCTTCTAAAAAAATCGGAGAACAATCAAATTTCCAATTGCCATGACTAAGCAATAATCGAATCTTGGTACTATTATAAATTATTAAGTATTGCTATCATGATCTTACTCAGGAAATAAAATAATAATAATAATACATATTTGATATCAAGAAAATATCCTTGAGTCCCTTTCAAGCTGTTCTATCTCTATATAAATATTATTAAAATATAATGTCATCATGTAGCTAAATCTGCACTCTTCCAGAATAAGCAGAAAAAAGATAAGTTTATTTATTAGTTTTAATACCCTCGTGAGATCTTGATTTCAGTTCATGCTATTCCTTACACTTTTATGTTAATTTTCTTAGCTCATTACCACGTACGAACAAGATTTTGGCTATAGTGGGCAGAAATTGATGATCATCAGAACAGTACTAAGCACAATAAGTATATAGTTGTTCTCGTCAAAGATTTAATTGATCGTTTTGAGGTACAACAAACCCTCCAAAGCTGTTCAAAGCAAGGAGTATTTGCTCTATTATTGTGTAGTGGGACCGATTAATGCATTCACATCTATCAATATAATTGGTTAAATTCATTATGTTTTGTTGGCCATAAATTTGATTCCAGTGGCGCCATGAACTAACTAGTAGTCTAGTTCATTTAAGCCAACGAGACTCGTGTGGTTGATTATTAATCAAACACTCAAGGTCATTAATTTGAGATAATGGAAGATTTTGTTATGAAATCCGAAAGCATTAAGAAAACTATAACAGAATCTAAAATAAAAATAATAGAAAAATAACAAAATTAGTTAAAACAACAAATTATAGACCTAATTCTAGAAAATGAAGCAATTAAATCTCTTATTATCTTTGTTTTAAGATGTTAATTTAATCCGGTAAGGTTAAATTTTTAAAAAAATCTAAATTTATTCAATTAATCCATAAAAAAATATGTTAAAATATTAAATCATCTATGTATATATATAGTTTGCTTTACTTAAATCTCCAATGTAATCATGTCAATTTTTCCCCTTGAAATCCTCGTAACCATCGATTTTTACAATTCTCGCAGCATCACTTGTTAGCTTGACTTGCCTGTTTTCTAAAATGTGCAATTCCACCTAACATCCAAGCCAAGTGCATTTTGTTTGACAAAAAGAACCTCTACAGCATTTGTCTTCACCTTTGATCGTCTTGGAACATTAATTTACTATATGTGATGACCAAGAATGCCTTCCGATTTGACTGGAAATGCTTTGCATTCATAAAAATTACTCGAACAATCATAGCTTAATTTCACATCAAGTTTGATATCGGAGTGTACTTGAGCAGGGGAGCCATTCTTTTTCGGCATGCTTTGTTGTTTTATTAGACTCGAGAAACGAGCATGCATTTAGTAAAATGAACAAGAGTGGCTTCAACCATTGAATTTCAACGATCAGAACAAAGGTCAAATGATGGCCAGAGCTTGTCAATCAAGGTGAATAATGGTGACAAATGATAACCCCTGAACTTTATTTACTTATTTATTTATTGAAAGATCACCTCTCTTCTTGATTAATTAAGTTAGCCTCAAGATTTATTAACGCACTAGATACTAGGCCTAAGTAATCACTAATAATTGACCCTGTACTTCACCGAGGGTGAAATAGTTAAATATTTATTAAAAAAAAAAACAGATTCTATATAAGTTTTTTAATATATTTTTTTATTTAGATTTTTTTATATAAAAATAAAAAAAACATTATATGCATTCATCTAATGAAATAAATCAAGAATTATAGGTGTTAATAACTAAAAAATAATAATCTATACATGATAACTAAAAATAAAAATAAAAATATTAAAAGAAAAATATAGACCAAGATAGTTAATCTTGCAAACATGGTATTTACTTGATTATGTTTACTAAATTTATTTATTAAAATAATATTTTTATTCATGTAAATAATAATAGAAATAGAGATACAAATTAACTCGATTGAATAAAATGAAAGGAGAAAAAAAATACCATGCAAGGCTGAAAATATTAGAAATATTATCTAAAAATTAATTTTTATTTTATTTTAAAAAATTATAGATGAATCATGAAAAGCTCTACAAAATTAAAAAGCATAACAAAAAATATAATTATTATTTAAAAATGCTCTTGAAACAAAATAAAAGAGAGAAAGGGAATTAATCTAAATATAAATAAAAAAATTTAGAGAAAAAAACCGTATAAAAAACATTACTTTCTAAAAAATAATTTTAAAATAATTTTTTTTTAAAAAAAGAGGCAAAGGCCAAGGACTTCTAGGCTTAGCTCATTTTGCCAAGGCCCGCATGACTAAACTCTTTTTCTGGTTATTATAATTACGACGGATGACACATCATCTAATTTTTCAAGATTTCAACCACTATAATAGCTGAAAAACCAACGTTTAAGTATTTTTGAGTTAAAAACTTGTTTTTTAACCCATTTTGATCAAAATCACATTTTTAACCTATTGTAACCCATTTTTTAATTCTCACATAAAAAAATAAAAAAACATATAGTTGAAAGAAACCCAAAAAATACTAGTAGTGAGAATAGGATGTCAGAGCACTCAGAAAATGATCAGAAATTGATTCAAAAAGTTTAAAAATACAAAGATTGAAATTTGACAGTATATATTTAACTAATAAGAGCTCTTTTAAAAAAAACAATAATTTGAGGAGAAAAGTTGAAAATTAGATATTTATGGATTCAATTGAATTCTATTGAAGGTTTAATTGAATTTATAAATGGTTTGATTGCAAGAAAAATTGATTTTTAAGTTAATTTAGGCTGTAATTGAAAGAAATTAAAAAAACAGATATTTATGGATTATATAAATATTAAAGTTTGATATCTAATTAAGGACTTGATTAAAGAAATCTAAAATCAAGGATCAAATTAAAAAAAAGCACTCAAATTGAAGGATTGATTCAAAATTGACACATTTTGATGTCATTTTTTTTTAAATAAAAGAGTGTGTTTTGGGGAAAAAAATGTAATTTCATGTACTATTTTTTTTTAAAAAAAAGAGAGGAGGTTTTCTTCTTCCTTTAGACATGTAAAAGCAAGGGAAGAAGAAGTTTCTCTCCTCTATAACGTCGCTCCCTCTCTCTCGACCTTACTTGCTAAGGAAACCTAGCACAACCTATACCTACATATACCTTACCACTATAACAAAAAAATCATGGGAGTCATGCCCTGTGGACAACCATGCTCAGCCACCCTACCTTATACCAAGACAATGGCAAGGTAGCCACTTTACCCTGCTTTGTGATAAGGGCAAGATGCCCCTCTTCCTTACCTCTTATAAATTTAGGGAAGTAATCACATAGAAGGGGGGGATTTTTGATGGGTGGGGGAAAAAAAGAAAAAATAAGGTAAAAGTATAGAGTGAAAAAATATAAAAAGGAGGGAACGACTGCAGAGAAAGATTACAGAAGGGGGGGGATTTTGGATAAAAACAAAAAAAGAACGAAAATAGAGAGAGGAGAGAACTAAAAAACAGGGGAGAAGAAAAGAGAAAAGAGAAAATAATGAAAAAAATATAAAGGTTTTGAGAATTAAAAGAAATAGAGAAAAAGAATGGAGAGAGAATAAAGAGAAGGAAACAGGGGATAGTTTGAGAGGGGAGACCAAGGAGAAAAGAACAAAAAATAGAAGTAAAAAAAGAAAAGAAAAGGGAATGACAGAGAGAAGAAGATGAAACATAAGGGGAAGAAAGGAGATTTTGGGAAGGTGGACAAAAGTTTTAAGAGAGAGACAGAATAGATAAAAGGAATAGAGAAGTAGGGAAGAAAAAAAATTAAAAGAAGAAGAAATACAAGAAAAAAGACACAGAACAAAAAAGAAGAACAACCACAGTTACCATTAGGCTTCCCAACCGCCGTGGCCGCCACCACAAGTCACCTTCAATGCAGCTACCAAAGCTTTTCTAGTATAGGGTTTTCATTTTATTTTCTTGTATGCAGAACGAGCATTGTGTATGTTTCTCTAAGTAAGAAAAAATAATTACCTAATTACTATATATAAGCATAATAACAAGCTAATTATAATTCACTAGTTACTTTATATTAACAAAGTAATCAGTCCAGCAACCTAGTCCATGTCGCATATTTTTGGTTGAGTCCAACCTAATATAAGATTGTTTGTATGTTTTTGGTTGATCTCGATCCAGTTTCTTTTTAGGCTAGGTCTAGCCCGTTCTAGAAAAAAACTTTAATTTTTATTTTTATTTTCTCGCATATTTTTCTATTCATTTTGGTTAATATTGGTTTATATTTTTATATCGTAAGATACAAATCTGATATTAAAATACCTGATTTCTATTAAAAAAATTATTTCATGCATACGACATAGTCTCTCAAAGCTAAAAAAATCATATTGTATTTTCATGCAATAAATAAAACTTCAAAAAAATATATTTTATTATGCATTTTGGCTTTAATAACTAGTTTATTAAAATCATAAAAACTTGGCTAATATTTTAGAAAAATCCAAAAAAATATTTTATTTTGTTTTAGTATCAAGAATTATGAATTTATATGTAAAATAAATTCCTAGTATCAAAAAGATACTTTTTTTGTTGACGGTAAAATGGTTAGATTTTAACTTATAAGATAATAATCTTTTTACTAAGAAGGATTTTTTTTAAACCACAGAGGAATCAAATTAGAAATACAATAACACATTAGTTTTTTATCAGACAATTAAACAATACAGTTTACTTTTGATAGAGTGTATTTGGGATGCTAATACCTTTTCTTTATATAACCAGTCCTCGTGCCCAATTTTTTAGACGAGTTAGGATTTTTAGTGAACGAAATACTAATTAGCAACTCCTATTCCATTTTTTCATTAAAAAAGATAAGAATTCTAATTAGTATCTAAAAGTACATTTTTATGAAAGTTTTACATTATCATTTTGCATTTAAAGTATCAATAACTCTTTAACTAAAACATGTTTATAATAACATGTCTGATACCATAAGATACCTTTAATTTATAATAAATGTTCATCCTAAATGTAAATCTATCACATAAATAAAAAAATTGATTTATGAGTTGAGGTACTGAAATTGAAAGGACAAAAAAAGGGTAAAGCTTGGAAAAGAGATGCTAGTTTAATCAACACTAGAACATTATTCGATAATTCGATTATAATTAGAGTTGTAGAACTTAGATTTAAGTCTATTTTAGATGGATGAAAAACTAAGACATAAGCCTAAAACTTTCATAGTTAGGCAAGACTCAATTTTGCTGTTTAGAAGTTCAAATCTTAGCAACAACGTAGAAGTCTAATTCTGTCCTGCAGCTCAGATACTGTTTAGTGTTTAGCCCATATCTCGAGTTCTAGAAGTCCAAAATACCTTAATTTTTTTCCCTGAAAAGCTAAGATAATTTCTTAAAATTTCATGGTAAGGTTGGTTTAAATTCTAACGTTGTCAATTATATTTTGTTCAGACAAGAAAATAAGAATTGCTACCAAGTTAAGATGTGGCTACTCATTCAATAAGTAATCATCAAATCAATAGTTTCAAGTTTTGGCCTATAAACGGAGGCATTTGCCATGTATTTTGACATCTTGGTTTCTTGATTAAGATCATGATTTTGCTTTCTCTCTTTATATTTTTGTAATGCTTAAGTTTTGTTTTTGTTAATATCTTGTTTATGTCTTTCATTTCTTTTCTTTTATTTAGTTAACTTTATCTTATTTATATTCTTATCTTATTTATTTATGTTTTTATCTTTCACTATGTCTAGCTAAGTTTATTATGTAAAGATGAAAAGGTCATACTAATGGTGTAAGAATATGTATAATGTAAATTCAACATGAACCTTAATGTTTGATACTAATATATTTTTTATTTTTTATCTTGTTTATTTTTAATATTTTTCTTGTTAAATGATTAGTCTAGATTTATATTGCATAACACTTGGTACAACAAATACTTGACACTTTTATAGCTCAAACTGTATAGTATAATCGATACTTGTACTATGAAAGAAACTTTATTTGTTATTAACATGAGTTATAATCATGAATGTTTGATAATATTTACAAGTGTTAGTATTATTCGAATAAGATAACTAATGTAATCATGTTAACAACTTATAATCCAATTGGAACCTTCTTTATGTGTGGTTTCCAGTTGAGTAATAAGAGTTTATACTATACTTATTTGAAATACCATTAGTGGATCCTTTAACCTTGATATTTGTTTTTATTATTGTTTAATCCTTATATTGATTTTCTATCTCAATGGTCTCATCAACTTCTTTTTTTTTTTCTTCTTCTTATTATTATTATTACTACTACTATTGTTATTGTTATTATTTTATTATCATTTATAATTTATACAATTAACCTCAACGTGGTTCGACCTCTGTCTTGTTGAGTTATTTATTACTTCGACACTTGTGCATTTGGAAGAAGATATTAATTTTTTAGTTGTGTCAAATTCCTTGTCTCCCTATATTTGCCAGATAGATAGATACACACTTGAGGCTGGGAGATCACCATGACGCCACACACAAGCAATAAAACCATTGTTAACCTATCCATGACTTTAAAAAAACCAAAAACATCATCCTAAAAAACAAAATGAACCTAAAATCAAAAATCAAATTTAGCTTAGATTTGTTTTTTCAAGAAATTTAAGGGTAAAAAAAATCTAATATAAACTCCCATCATTAAATGGAACCATTTAACACATACATCAGTTATTTTGATGGTATGAATCGATGTCAGTAAAAATTTTCTCTATCTACCACCGGAATTCAACGACTACTCTCTCTCTTCTCTCAACCAAGACTAAAAATATATCAAAAATGAATTTGAAAAAAATTAAGGCACCAAAATAGTATAATTTGTGTTATTTTAAAACTTAGAGGATTGAATTATATTTTTCTCAAAACTTCTGAAATGCTACCCATGTTTGGTGTTTTTTCATTTCTATCCCTATTCTTCCAATCCCACCCTTGATTAATAAATCAAAAGCAATTGGTCTTAAATTAGGATCAAATAGCCTCAAATAAAACTTTCAAAACCAAAATAAATATTTTTAAAAATGAATAAGGCCATCCATAATGATATGTATGCGTGTGAACAATACTGACATCTACAATGAATATCCCATGCATTTTAATATTTAGTATAATAATAATAAGATCTATTTGTTGTTTTTACTCTCTTTTTTCTCCCTCGTTTACTTTGATTTAATATCCATAATATCAATTACTTTAGTTTGTAAGTTGTAACTCAAAAATATTTTAGTAAAATAAAATTTCAACCTCACGTTTTGATTATCAATCCATAACTAATATTAAAAAAATATATAAAAATTCATTTTTCTCTTGGTTATAAAAGTCAGACCAGCTTTAACTTGAGATATGACTGATTCAAGGATTGTGATGAAGGAAGGAGTGACCTAGCTTCACACAATTAAAAATTCAATTTAACCACAACTTGGATAAAACCTGGTAAAAAATCATTGATTTTTTTTTATTAAAATGACATTATTTAAATTCATTTTAAAAAATAGAATTTGGTTTCTAACCAAACCATTTTGTGAGCCCTAATATCACAAGAAAGATTACTTTGTTCATTTTAATTATTGATAAGAATTTAATTACAATTGTAATTATATTTTGGATATGTGTGTGTCTATACCAATTCATTTTCCCATGTTCCACTATAAGTTTAACCATGTTTTAAAAAAATGTAAAAATAATTATTAATAGTGGGAAGACTTTTTTAAATTCTATAAACTCAGGCTAGACAATAAATCTTTAAGAGTTAACTCAAGGAAACCCGGAGAACTTAAAAAAAAATCAATGTTAAACGATAAAATTAAAAAAATAAAAGAGAATGTCGAGTCATGTAAACTTTTCAAACCAATAATAGGCCATTTGCTCTCTTCTGGATTCATCTCAAGCTTCTTCAACAATTAAGCAAAATGTTACATTATCATTCTTATGACGAATTGAAGATTGAACATTTCTAGTAAAGACATGCAAAATTTATTTTTAAATTTGATGCGAGGTATATCTAAATTTTATATAGCATTATTGACATGACAAAAATATTGATGTCTTCTCCCAAGTGCAGGAGTGTCAAAGTAATAAATAACCTGGTAAGACTCTTATTGTTCAATTGGAAACCACACATAAAGGAGGTTCCAATCATATTATAAATTGTTAACATGATTACATTAGTCATCTTAATCAATTAATGCTAATACTTGTAAATTTCATCAAGCATTCATGATTATAATTTATGTTAACAACAAATCAAGTTCTTTTCATAGCTCAGGTGTCGGTTATACCATACAGTATGGGTTATGAAAGTGTCAAGCATTTGTTGTACCAATTGTTATACAACATAAATCAAGATTAGTCATTTAACAAGCAAAGTATTAAAGAGTGAACAAGATAACAAATATAAAACATGTTAGTATCAAACATTAAAGCCCATATTAAGTTTATAACATACTTATTCTTACACCATTAGTGTAACCTTTTCACCTTGACATAATTAACTTAGCTAGACATAATGGAAGAAAGAAAAATGTATAAATAAAATAAGAAGATAAATAAGATAAGAGTTAACAAAGCAAAGGAAAGGAAAGGAAATGAAAGGCATAAACTTGATATTAATGAAAACAAAGCATAAAGAATACAAAGAGAGAAAATAAGAGTATGATCTTGATCTGGAAACCAAGATGCCTAAATGCATGGCAAATGCCTCCTTTTATAGGCCAAAATTAGAAACTATTGATTTGATGACTAATTGATGAGTAGATGGCCAACCCTTGACTTGGTGTCAATCCTTATCTTCTCTTGTCTACCCAAAACGTCATTGATGACATCAAAATTAGTGCTACTTGAAAACATGAAAGTTTTAGGAAATTGTCTCAGCTTTCTTGTGTAAAACATTCAGCTCATTTCGACTTTTAGAACTCCAGATATGGCCAAACTACTAAACAGTGCTCGGGCTGGAGGACAAATTCGGGCTTCTTTATTGTTGCAACATTTTGGACTTGAAAATGACCTTTTTAGATCTTGGGCTCCATATGAAAGTTGTAGGCCTATGTCTTACCTTTCCATCCATATAAAGTAGACGTAAATCTGAGATCTATAGCTCCAGATATGACCTAATTACCGAATAGTGTTCCGATTTGGATTGCACCGACATCTCTTTTCTAAGTTTGATCATCTCTTTGCCTTTGCAATTGAAGTTCTTAAAGTCATCAATCAATCCTTTTATTTATGTGATAGGCCTGCATTTAAAATGTACATTTACCACAAATTAAAGGTATCTTATATTATTAGATAAATTATTATAAAATGTACTTTAGTTAAGGAGTTATTGATACTTCAAGTGCAAAATGATGATATAAAACCATGATAAAAATGCACTTTTGAGTACTAATCAATTATTCAAAATAAGAACATCTACTTGTTCATTGTATGATGCTAAAAGTTCTAACATTTCAAGAAAATTACCTCAGTTTTTTTATTCTAGATGTTTATCATGTCCTTTAAAAGCATATGCTTGAAATGTGAGCTAACGAACAATATCTATTGAAGTTTTAATGTGCAATTGATTATTGAGAATTTTTTAAGTAGTTTGCCTCTTAACTACCTTCTCAATATGACATAACTTATTTTTAAAATTTTTCAAGCATTTATTAGCAACTTTATAAGTTGAATTCGAACCTTTTCCTACATGAGTTAACAACGTACATCATTCCCTATCATTAACACTCCAAACATCCCCAAACACACGCACACATGTTAGCTATATACGAGATGCATGACCACGCACTGCTGCGGGCTTATAAAACAAATATATTTGATAGTGTTATAATTATAAACCAGTGCTAGATAAATAATAAAAACTAAAAGTATGATGGAGCTGATATTTCACGATGGAAAAAAAATTGTGTTGGTGATAAAAAAAAATAGAAGCTAGATAAAATGATTTGTAGTAATACACAATGTTTTGGAAGGAAATATATAGTGTTTTTATCACATGATTTAGTTTTTCTATTAATAAAAGAAAAGGATTATAAAGCTAAATTCTTTACTAATTTAATATTTAAAAAAACCAACAAAGATAATTCTGGAAGGAAAAAAACTATGATGAAAAACATTGTAGCAATTGATAATATTTTGTGAGGAAAACTATGGTGCTTTTTTCAATAAAATAATATAAAAAACTATTTAGATAAATGATTAGTACTCAAAAGTGCATTTTTATCATGGTTTTATATCATCATTTTGCACTTAAAGTATTAATAACTCCTTAACTAAAGTACGTTTTATAATAATCTATCTAATAATATAAGATACCTTTAATTTGTGGTAAATGTCCATTTTAAATGCAGGCCTATCACATAAATAAAAGGATTGATTGATGACTTTAAGAACTTCAATTGCAAAGGCAAAGAGATGATCAAACTTAGAAAAGAGATGTCGGTGCAATCCAAACCCGAACACTATTCGGTAATTGGGTCATATCTAGAGCTATAGATCTCAGATTTA
>SRLM01000213.1:0-112282 GCA_015708895.1 Populus ilicifolia
GTTCACCGCATGTAATTGGGCAAACATGTGTGATTTCTTCTTCTTCAGCTTCATCGATCACCATGATGACCATCATATGTCTCCTGATCGGGCAATCTCTCTTTAATAGTTCATCACCGCCATTTCTGATCTCCATCTCAACGATCGGACCGTACCATTGCATCCGGAATGATCAAATTAGCTAGAAACAAGTCTGAAATCATCCAAATCGCACTTCAGACGGCTAAGATTTGATCAAAACAATTTTGGCCTGTTTAACGGCTCAGATTCAATCTCAGAACTGGTTGCACGTAGACTCCGCCACACAAGATCAAAATCCAGGGAGCTGACGTGGCTGTAATGACGTGTCATCCACGTAGGACATATAGGTCAGCCAAATCTGACGTGGCAGTTTGACTGGTCAGAGTGCTGATGTGTCAGGTGACGTGTCTGATGACTGTGCAGAACTGCTGACGTGGCTGATGACGTGGACAGTCAGCCCCGCCGGCGCGTGCGATGATTTTCGACGTCCGATTTCGACGCGGTTTTCACCAGTGGCTTCGTCTCTCCTTCCTCTACACAATGGTATGGTCAAAACACAATTTTGACAACTTTTATTTTTGAGCAAAATCAAACATCACGTTAAAACCATATGCTCTGATACCAATTGTTGGGGAATCTGACCGGTGATGTACTGATATTTGCTCATAGGAGGCCAAACACACTGACACAATATTTAACGTGGTTCGGCAAATCCGCCTACATCCACGGGAGAAGCCATTATATTATGTAGGGAGAGAACAAGATTTACAACAATAGAGGAGGAGGAATCATCCCCTCTTGTAGTAACTCTCAACCTCACTCTATTTATCTCTTTGCAGTACTGCAATGGCAGCTACTGCTTGCTGCTCTTGGCAGCACACTCTCTCCTACATCTCTCACATCTTTGGCTCTACTACTTCACTCTCATTTTGCTCTCTTACATATGCCTCTATTTATAGGCATTCATGGAAGCTATTCTTGGTTTGTTGTCAACAATGGTGGCTACCAACTCTAACTCATTCAACAATGGTGGCCACCAACTCTAACTCATTCAACAATGGTGGCTATCAATAGTCAATGGTTGGTGTCATCCATTTGTTGCACATGAAATGGCAACCAACCTAACATGGATCATGTACCATTTAAGGCAACTAGGCAAATAAGTTGCTAGATGTTTTGTCCCTGTAGTTTTAGATTATTTCACTTTTTGTTTCTTAAAATTTATTTTCATTGTATTTTAGCTTTTAAGTTTTGAGAAATGAGAAAAAAAAGTCATTAATTAAAAAAAAAAGAAAAAGAGAAAGAAATGCTTTGGTTTGTAATATTCTCTAGCCACAAAAAGAAGACAACAACATTAACGATGTCAGTGAGTTCATGAGAAAGTATCTCAATGAAAATATTTCTTCACCTTAACCAAGATTAGGGCCACAAAGGGTTTTTTTTTTAAGTGTAATTAGATGGGTTTTTAGGAATAAAAATAGGGTTATTGATATTTTAGAATTTCTTGTGTTTTTAATGAAAATAAATTGAAATTAGGTTTTAAAGCATCTAAACTCAGACCTTTATTTTCTGGTCACAAGAGATGAAAAAATATATATATTATAATGGAAAAAATAATATTTTTTCGAGTAAATTTCATGTCATCTATGATATATGTGTTTAAAAACACACATAGTCTTCCCTTTTCTTTCAAATAAAAAAAACAAAAAACAAAACATGAGCAGCGCCTGGAAACATGGTATTATGATTAATAACCATTTTATGTGGACTAGCCCAACATTAAGATGAAAAATATGAAAATGAAAACTTCTAAACCATGAAGCTCAACAAGGTTTTGAGTCTTGAAGTAAAGCATCGAGTCAATAGCCTTGGAATTCTAACAACAAGGAGTACACGAAACAAAAAAGAAAAAAACAACTCGTAATTTATTGATCAAAATAAGTTGCCCTTGCACCATATACTAGTTGATTGCATTTTCGAAAAATCCAATGGATCATGGGACTTTATTATAATTTACCCAAAAGCAAAGAAAAAGGAAGTACAATCTTAGAAAATACGTAAATTAATGAAACAATCACCCCAAGTTCCCAGCCGCATGCGAAATGGGGATCTAACTGGTAGTTCCATTGTCGGAGTTACCAACTGCGTGATTTTTCTTCTAAAGGTTTGTTTGAAACAAACCCGACAATTATTTATACCAATTTATTTATATATTTATTATCATAAGGCAACACCATCATGCTACAACTGGAAGGGGATCTACGAGGAAAGCAGTCAGCATTTCCTTCGTCGAGTTCTTGGCCTCTGTATAGCCATCATAATCCTTGTACATAACGTCGATGATACGAGCTAGATTAAGCATAAGTATCAAGATTTGCCTAGGAACAGTACTAGATGGCTTGAGAAGCTCCTCGTTTATGTCTTTCCAGTCACTTTCAACCATCTTGCTCAACATGTCATATGCTTCTTCCTTTGAAACACCATATTGCTTCATGCAGCACTCAACAGATGACGCAACATGTCCTCTTTCTTGCTCGAACTGCATTTCGAACCCGAAAACTGTTAGCAATGTTTTTTTTTTTCATTTTATGTTAACTTATTCTTAAGTGTTAAAGCATGCGTGTTGTTACATGCACCTTTAGTCAAATTTAATTAAGCTGGTGTAAAATACAATTAAATTCTAAAGTTTGGGTCTATATATACGTATATATACTGCAAGAAGTAAACTATTCTAATCAAAGCAGCGACGGGTTCGATCGATAATTGCTGTCGATAAACACTCTTAACAGTGTTCCTTTGCTGAGAAACACATAAGAACCCAACTTTCCCGGTATTGCAGCCTTAACCGTTTAAAAAATCCAAGCACTGTGATCTTAACCAATTAATTCAACACTAAATATATACGAATTTATTAAAAATAAAATAAAACTACTAGAAAATCAATGAAAAGAAAAAAAACATGTCCCTTGCTATATATGAATTTTGCTGGGGGTAATCTTCTTGCTTTTTTGCTTTAATAAATAAATTTAAGAGAAAGAAGGAAATGTCTTTAGATTTAGTTGCTTGTCAATGACTATTTCGTACCTCATGGGATTTAATGTCATCCATGAGCCTACCGATATCAGATGAGGCAACCAGGATTTTAGGATCTTTGAACATCCACTCAAATGCCTCCTTTGAGCCTATTTCTGCCATCCCACATAACGATGTCACTGCTATCACAGGATAACAAGAAGTATACAGACCAGCACGCCTGTATTCCTCCAGTTGTGGAACGCAGTCTTGGTTGAACCATCTGGCTTCAATAAGGTAGGTCCTTGCTTGATTCTTCAACTATGGCATACAGCGAGCATCATATACCAAATAAGTTAACTTGGGTTTCTATTGTCAGATATACGAACAAATGCCAGTTCATGAAACGTAGAATGAATTAGAAAATATGCATACCATTTCTCTACAGTAGTGCACGCAGTATGGTCTTCCTTCCTTCGCTGTCTCTCGCTCAATTTCATCGAAGAAACCAATTAATGCCTCAAAATACAATTTCATGTAATCTGGAAGATCTTCCATGCTAGTATCCCACCTGAAAATCGATAATATTATTTTAAGTTTATAATATGCGTTCGCAGTCAAAGAACTTCATGCACGTATATCCAACAAAGAAACCTTTCAATCCTTTCGGTGAAAAGCTCAAGTTCATCAATCGTTCCGTGCACATCGTATATGTCATCCAATATGGACAAAAATGTGATTACTTTTGTTATGAACCTCCTTGCAAGAACAAATTGTGGCTCAGGAAATGCTCCCAGTCCCCAAAAAAAGCACTCAATCACTCTGTCTCGAGCAAAGGGTAGCTTTGTAGCAAAGTCCAAGTCTATCCACCACCTACAATACATGCACCAACATGTCCAGTACTCTCGTTGAACTCTTGTTTCTGCGTAGGAATTCTTCTTAATTAAATTATAACTTACCTAGAGATAATCCTTAGCTCGTCCTGGTAGCACTTTTGCAATACATTGAAATCCAACTTTGCTAGCTTTAAAACAGCTTCAGTGCAAGCTTCGTCTTGCTGGTAGATAAGGATGTGGTACCATTGCTCATGCTTTGGTACGCCTTTGAGGATAGGCCGCTTCAAAGCATGACTTACTTTGTCAGCAAGAGGAGAGACCAGATGAGCAACCGTGGACTCGAGGTGAGTTTTGCAAAAGGAAAGAGCTTTATCTAGCGTATCTTCTCCATGACCACCGACGAAAGAAGCTTCATATAAACTTAGCAAGCCTTCCACATCATCAATAAGATCGTCCTTGAAGTTGCCGTTTCCATCCTTGAACTCGTTGAATATATCTGTTTCACAAACAAGAACACATAATGTCCACGTGTATAAAAATTTTAAATTCCGATTTATTTTTTTCTATGAGTTTTCTCGTGTGTTGCCCCTCGTAATAAAATTTATGTTTTCGTCTAATAAGGAAGATGGACAACTTACCAGTTGAAACATTGTATCCATACTCTCTAAGTAATCGAAATCGAAGGGCAACTGTAAAGAGGTCATCGTCGAAGTTGTTGTCATGATAAGTATTGCATGCTGCGTGCTCTATTATGTCATTAAATTCTCCTTCAAAATGGTAACCAACTCCTAGCCGAAGGACAATGTCCATCAACTTCAGCTTTTCTGATGGTTTTAGAGTGGCGCTTGTAAGCATGGTCCTCACTTCTTCTTTCAGCACCTCAACTTCCTTAATCCAGGAGCTGAAAAGCATCTGAGGAAATGAAATTAATAGAAACTTATTAGAGTGCATATAACTCAATGCCTGCATGTATTCTATTACATCTACATTGAGCAGCAAATATTTTTCATGGAAAATTTTAGTAGAAGCTGAACTGCTATGGTAACGTTTGGTGGGATAAAATGCATTGAAAAGGAGAAGAATAAAAAAAGATGGTTCGTGAAACACTAATTTGGAAGGTAGATGTCTAGCATTTCACTTAATTTCTTCCAATCCACAATTTCTACAAATTAAAACATAATAAATATGAATTTATACTTGCATAAGTAATTGCTTTACCTCATCACAAGGAGCCTTGTTGATGAAGTAATCACCCCATACAGAAGGATGAAACTCTGCTTTTCGGCGAAATTGAGCTTTCGGGGTTGATTCTTGAAGGGCCATCTCTTAGGTGAAACTATGCAACCAGATTCAAGAAACTGAGTCCGGTGTTTAAGGCTAGATGTGATCGAATAGCATGGGTTGGGGTAGTATTTATAGGAACAATCCAGCGCCGCACTGTTCTTCACAACTTTTCCTCGATGAATATCTTATATTATATGCTTACAATGGTTTCAAATAGTGATCTAGAATATCCATCCTCAATTAAGAAAAATGTTCGAGTCAAAATCAGAACTAAGTGGGAGTACATGCCTAAGAATATGACAGCAAAAAAATATAAAAAATATATTCCTTTAATATATATTAATTCCATCCCGCCAAAAACCCTTCTATCAAACAAGTCACGTCGGCAAACAGCCACCTTTGTCTTTGTCTTTGAGGGTGCAATACCATGTCATAATTTCCAGAAAATCACTTCAGTTCACGCTTCTTAAATGTTGCTTTACTCTCCAGTATCTTTTGCAAGTATCCGTGGAAAAGTGGGGTGTAATCTTAAACTCTCTTTGATGGCTAACTTTTGGTGCTTTACCTGGTCAAATCTTTCGTGGCGGAGCTGGTAGTTTATGATAGGGAAGGTTAAAATCAATATAACAAGATATATTATTAAAAAAAATATTTATTTAAAATAAAATAATATTATACTATTTTATATTTAAATACTAAACAATAAAAAATTTAAAATGTTCTGCTCCTGCTTGCCTCCCCTAGTTCCGCCCTGGTCCTCTCCACAACCTTTTGGACTTCTCAACGTTTCTGAAAATGAATGACCATTCTAAAGTGCTCGCTCACGATATTTCACTCCCTCCAGTGCACAGATATCATGAAACAGGATAAGTGAAACAAGCAAATATTGTTTGATCTTTTCAATGCAGATCAAAATGTTGAATTTTGTGAATTGCACACAAATGCAAAAGCAGCCACTGTAAATTCTTCGAAAATGCTGTCTGCTGAAGAGGCTTTTTACGTAGAAGCAGGGCTGGGGTTTAAAATGTTTTTTAATAAATAATATATTAAAAAAATATTTTTTATTTTAAAAAAATTAGTTTTAACACTAACATATTAAAATGATATAAAAATAAAAATAAAATTAATTTAAAATAAAAAATTATATTCTTAAAAATTATAATTTCAACAACATTCTCAAACAGAATTTAAAAAAAAAAATCCATGATGCTGAATGTTAATAGAAACTTACCAGTGTGGCTCTTCCTAGCTGCCGCCCGCCAATAAGGAATTGAAAGTTCCTCAACCTGTCTAAATCTTTTGATGAAAATAAAATCGTTCAATTTCTTTTTTGAAAAAAATTAATATCAATCCAATCCAATGGATCATTGGATCAGGTTTAAGATATATATGTACACACGCACTATAGTTTTCAAACTATTTTTTACTGGAGATGTTTTTTAATTTTTTACGTTTGGTGATACCTGTAATTGAAAACACTTGAAATGATTGAAATAAATAAAAATCCAAAAAATAGTTATTTTAAAAAAAAGTGAATCAATTATTTAAAGCGTAGGAATGACTAAAGATTTTACTCTATTTGTTTTTCTATAATGTTTATTTAATACGCCGGGGTGTTTGGTTGATGGTGCAACCATCATTTGACCAAATTTTCAAAAAACTTAATTGTTTATAATTAATTTTTTTAAATTATTTTAATATATTAATGTCAAAAATAATTTTTTAAAAATAAACAAAATATCCTGATGTATTTCTAAGTAAAATTACTCTAAATAATAATCACTACTATACTCTTAAATATCCCATAAATATATATTTTTTTATAAAAAAAATAAACACAATGAAAATCAATCTAAAAAAAACCTCTAAATTCAAAGTCCTATTAAATATATGAGTTGTTATTGAAAAGATAGTAAGTAAATCACCTGTGTCGTTTATTTTTAGTGCACGTTCCTGTTTTACAGAGAAGAAATTTCCGTTTCCTAGGGACACGATGCTGAATGTTCCAGCATGGCTTTCCCTAGCTACCGCCCGCCAATAAGGAATTGAAAGTTCCTCAACCTATATATATCAACATCTTTTGATCAAAATAAAATCGTTCAATTTTATTTTATTTTTTTTTTGAAAAAATTTAATTTCAATCCAATCCAATGGATCATTGGATCAGGTTTAAGATAATATATATATATATATATATAGTTTTCAAACTATTTTTTATTGAAGATGTTTTTAATTTTTTACATTTAGTGATACCTATAATTGAAAACACTTGAAATGATTGAAATAAATAAAAATCCAAAAACTAGTTATTTAAAAAACAAGTGAATCAATTATTTAAAGTGTAGGAATGACTAAAGATTTTACTCTATTTGTTTTTCTACAATGTTTATTTAATTAGGGGTGTTTGGTTAGGTGGTGCAACCATCATTTAACCAAATTTTGAAAAAAATTAATTGTTTAAAATTAATTTTTTATGTTTTTACAAATATCAAAAATAATTTTTAAAAAATAAAATAAAATTATTGTGATGTATTTCCACACAAAAATCACTCTAAAAAATAATCGTTACCACGCTTTTAAATATCGCATAAATATATAAATTTTTTTAAAAAATAATTAAAAATAATGAAAATCAATCTCAATAAAACATCCAAAATCAAAATCTTATTAAATATATGAGTTGTTATTGAAAAGATATTAAGTAAATTAGCATCCTTCCTTTTACAGTCCTATGCTAACAAGGGACACCCGTGCTCGTTGATCTTCAGTGCACGTTCCTGTTTTACAAAGATGAAATTTCAGTTTCTTAGGGACACGATGCTGAATGTTCCAGTATGGCTTTTCCTAGCGACCGCTCGCCAATAGGGAATTAGAAGGATCGAGGCCCGAAGTCCCATCTGAGGTATGTCTGCGGGAGATCAGAGTTTAAACTTATCAACATTGTCCGATCAGAATTCAACTGCACATGTTTGGAAACGCAGTGGAGTATTCTGAAGTGATGCATCAATGAACTGCTTGTCAAGGTGCGTGCACCTTTTTACGGTTTAAAAACATTTTAAATTATCATATTCTCAAAAATCCCTTGTCATGTTTTGGGAAAATAAGACTGTTAATATTCTAGCTAAGTTCATGGTTGAGTACAGTGCATTGCTGAATTCTAGATAATAAGATCAGAATTTTATATTCTAGATAATCTTCAGTAACTCTGCCTCTCTATTCTTCGTACGATGGGATTTTATCCACCTCTTTCACTGTTTTTCTCCATATAGGACGACTTATACCTGCTGTTTTTCTTAAATTCTCTGATTTGAAACTTCAACTGGTAAAGGCAGTTCGAAGTACAATTTTCTCAATCTCTCTGCTTAAAAAAAGAAAAACAAACCCAAGCTCTTGGAAATTTGTTTTCCCTTTATTTGTTCAAGATTGCATTAGACGCGGCTAGAGGAATTGAGCATCTGCACGACCATGCAGTGCCACCTATTAATTATTCATAGAGACATCAAGTCCTCAAATATTCTGCTCGATGCAGATTCGACAGCTAAAAATCACAAACGGGACCAGAATCCGATCAATAATTCATGTCAACCAGGGCAGTCGGGACATGCAGTAGGATATATTGATCCTCAGTATTATTTATTATTAAATGTGTTAACAGCAAAGGTTGATGTTTATGGTGTAGGAGTGGTATTATTAGAACTTTTGACAGGAAAGAGAGCTGAGTTCAAGAATGATGAAGGTTGTACGTAGAATATGCAACACCATTGATAGCAAAAGCGATGCTGCAGAATGTGTTGGATAAAAGGGTGGCGCCACGGGAGATGCAAGAGACTGAAGCAGGGGAGCTTACGGCCTCTACTGCAGTGCATCCTGTAAATTTAGAGGCAAAGGAGAGGCCTAATATTATTGATATAGTTGCTAATATGGAAAGAGCGTTGGCTCTTTGTGAAGAGGTCCGCACTAGTTGCCCTGCGACCACACTCCATTCCTTCAGGTTGAATTCAAGTATCCATGCCAAAAGAAAATCCAAGCAATTTTTGTCAAGTTTCTTTCTAACTTTGATCTTCCTCTTCCCTGTCTGCTTGACATAATACCCTCCAAAGTTTTATTCTTTCTCCAATATTATCTCACGTTTCAATACCTATAGAAGACTTGTCTTTGTAAAGAGTTTTTTACTGGATATTAATTAATCTTAAGATGATAGGTAACTCGAAATGTATACTATAATAACAACTTAACTCCAAAATTTAAAAAACATAATTATGCATATATTATATTAACAGAACTTATTGTTGTTGGACTTTCAGTTCAAAATTTTTATGCTTGTAATTTTGATATTCCCTCTTATAGTTGTAGTTTAAAATTACAGATAAAAATAATATTTTCAAGAATTTCAACAACTTCACCATAAGAAATTATTAAGTTGTAGAAATTAATGTAGAAGATATTGATTAAGTTGAATTAGAAAAAATATGGGGTGCATCTATTTTTCAAAATTTATAGAGAGACAACCTCCTTTTTCTTTCCTTTCTTTTAAAAAACAAGGTAAACGAGCCTAGACCTAACTTTTTTAAAATCTAAATAATCATAAAACTTGCTTTTATTTTTTTTTATTTAGGTAGGGAAACCTTCATGTAGCTTGGCATGCCTAAGACTAAAAAATGTTGGTCTAAGTAAAATATAAAGATAACATAATACTTTATATAGTTAAAATAACTAATGGCTCATAGTTTCACTGCTCATGCATTTACAGAGGTTGGATAATTAGATATTATTACTTTAGGTATAAAATTTTTAAGTTTCATTTTTTTTAATATTAATAACATTAAAACTGCACAATAACTTATATTTTTTTTATATAACTTTTTAATATCAACTTATTTACTTGTTTTTAAAGTTTTTTTGTTTTCTCAAAATTATTTTTATAGGCTAAAGAATTAGATATTGCTGCTCCAAGTACAAGATTAATTTGATATTCAACTCTTTTAATAAATAGTAACCTGCTAGGAACCTCATCAAAAAAATATCTTTATAATCCTACAATAAAAAAAAATAAACAAACATGAGAAATATAAGGATAAAGTTTATTTGTGTTAAAATATATCTCATTATACATAAATAAACTCATACGCATGTTACAAAGTTAAGGATTTTTAATCTTTTTTTTTATTTAAAAATAACATGTTCCTTTATTTTTAATTTTTACAAATTATCGTCTTTTAGCACCCTTTTTTCCCCTCTACCTTAGCCAAATCTTTTCTCTTAGTGCTTTATTATTTTCAATCTTCCTCACATTCTTATATGGTTGTTCTGAACTTTTAGCTTTGCTTTTTTTTAGCCTTGATTAGTCTTCATAAACCTCTCTAGGTAGCGATGACAAAAGTGTGGATGTCTTTCTATCTTTTTCAAGAGAATATTTATTCTTAAACCTATTATGCTTGTTTTTTTTATCAAATTACCAAGTATACCCAACAATAAATATGTAACATGCATAGGAACCACTTCACACAAAATCTTATTCTTATATTTTCCAACTACAAAAAAAATTAAAACTTGTTTAATAACTCTTACTTCATCACATTAATTCAACTATTAAAATTTATAAGATCTTTCATGTTTAATAACGTTCATACTCAATTTTCTAACGAGTTTAGTACTAGCAACATTGACATAACTCTCATTATCAATAATCAAACTACATACTTTATTACTTATATGATATCTAATATAGAAGATGTTCTCTTCTTTTCTTTTCTTTTTTTGCTCTACATCATCCTTTTTTATCTTAATATTAAGTGATCTCCTAATCACCAAAGCATTTTCATTAACTGTATAAACATCACTATAATCCTTAAGTGGTGGTGTCTCGTCTTTTTTTTAACATGTCATTTTCACATTCAATCCTTCTATGTTTTCTCATAACCATAACCCTTTTGTTTGGACACTATACAGATATGTGTCCGTTACTCAAACACCTAAAACATTTAATATATCATGATTATGATTAGTTTATTTTTTTGTTTTACCTTAGACAATAATGGCCAAATCTTTATTTATAACTTTAGGTGGTTTGGTTTTGTTTCCTATTGCATTTACCTTTAAAGGGGTAATCACCTCTCTTTTATAATTCATCTTCTAGCCTAGGAAAGAATCTAATTTACCTCATTAGTATGTACTGACCTATCTCTTTAACCACCTTTTTATCTTTGTAGTCATATGAACCATATTTTCTATCTCAGCCACATTAGTTATCTATTTATTCAAACCATTCAAAAACCTTATCATTGTAATATCTTCATCCTTCATAATATTAACTCTAATTTTTGCAATTTTCATCTTTTTATGGTAATCCTTCATACTTTTAAACCATTGAGCCAAACTCTGTAATCTTTAAAATACTTCTCTATAATAATATCAAGAACAAATCTCTTTCTCATAATTGCTTTCATCTCATACTAAATCTTTATAGGTCTCTCCTCATTCCTTCTCCCACCTTAAATAATCTAATTTCACTAATTAATAGTATGACCAATAAACTCAATAACAACAAGTTTTACTTTCTTTTTATCAAAGTAATGATGACAATCAAAGATCAACTTTACCTTATTATTCCATTTCAATTATGTTTTTGGATCTTTTTTCCTCAAAAAGCTAGAATCTTCATATTAGATAGTGTTTGCTATAATGGTAACGATTACTTTTCAAAGTGTTTTTTGCTTTAAAAAGCATCAAAATAATATTTTTTTTATTTAAAAAAATATTTTTGATATTAGTATATCAAAATGATTCAAGAACACCTAAAAACATTCAAATGTTTTGAAAAGTACAGCATGGCAGCTAAAATAAACAGACTCTTAATACTCCTTAAATTTATATCCAAACAATCACAAAAACCATCCTACATGTATGCTCTTTTATGATAAAAAAAATAAATAAATCATATAGCCAAACTCACTCACATCTATAAGCCTTATGCTACTAAAATCTATTACCATGGCTATAATTAAAATCCCCAACCTTCTCATTTGTATTTTCGACTATAAAATCCTTTCTTCTTCTTTTTTGTGTTTTTATCTAATTGTAAATATCCAAATCAAAAATAACAAACTAAAAGATAAATGGATATAACCTGATTTTAGAACCTTGCTCTAATATTAATTGATGTGAACCTCATATATATAGAAATTTAAAAACTTATAGTCAAATTGATCATTTCCAAGAAAGCTAAATCCAGGCTTATAAATGAGGTTGACACAATAATAACTTGTTATGAGAAACCAAGATTATAAGTAATTAAATCCCCACCCAACACCTTTGAAAAGACATAAACAAGAAGCATAGAATTGTCATTAAAATTGGTTAATTTTTTGAAAAGCAAAAGCAGTTTAATAAACAACCAAAATATAAGAAACCTCTCACAATCACACAATATAAGGTGCAATAATTAATGTATAATCCAACTTAAAAAATAATATCTTAATATTTATACTACGAATAAAGTAAATTTTAGATGACTTAGTGAGTTAACATCAATCTAAATTAAAAAAATGCCCAAAATATCTCACATAAGGCCTAAAATATGAATAATAATTCTAAAAATAATGCAAAGTTGTTGCACAATATGAATAAAAATAAAATTATTTTTTAAAAAAAAATCCTTTTTTAAAAAGTACCCTTGACTAAATAGGATGTGGTGCAGCCCTTTAGGACCCAAAATAAACAAGGAAATAGCTATTCCTTAACCTCTTATGTTTCCATATAATTTTTGTTTATATTTTGTGGGATATTTTATTAAGTATATAATTAGTAGTTATAATTATCCCCCCTGTAAGTTCTATAGCGCTCTTAAACTTATTAATATATAACATTCATTATTTATTTCAGTGTTTGATTTTTATATTTTGCAATGTCATTTTGTTAAAGTGAATAAGGAGAAATGGTTTGGTGGAAAATACTATTTTGAAAATAAAACTCCCTAAAAAATGCTTCATATTCTCCACCTCTATTATTTTTTATTTTCTATTAAGTTAATTTTTTACTTAAATATTATAATGGTTAGACATTTCAAAAGCCTTACTTTTGTTTCTAAGAAAATAGGTATTACATAACCTTGTGTAATCATCTTTAAAATTAATATAATACGTTTTTTCATTCTATAGTTTGCAAAACTTTAAATCATTAATATTCATGTGGTTTAAATCTAGACATTCATTACTTCTTTCAATTCTTTAAAAATATATAATTTTATAAATTTTGATTTTACACAAACCTCACACTTATGATTTTTTTTATCAAGAACTTACCTAGTAATAAATTAACCTTTATATAGAATTATAAGTCATATATCTTAACATGTCATATCACATATCACAAGACTCTAGCAAGTAAAAAAAAGAGGCATTATTATTATTATTCATCTCATCCTTAGTTATAGTACTAGTTATTACATTCATTTTCAATAGGTCTTAACTAAAATAACCTTTTTTTTATAAATATTTTATTTTTAGAGACTATAAATTTATCACTCTTAAAGATCATTTTAAATTTATTTTTACTTAACAATGAGCTAGGCACTAAGTTATTTCGAATATCAATAATATATAGTATATTGTAAAAGGTAATAAGCTTTTCAGATGTCATCTTTAGTATGATCTTTTCAACTCCTAGCATCTTAAAGGTTGATAAGTTTTTCATATTCAAGTTATCACTATGCATTTCTTTGTAAGTGGAAAACATTTTTTACTTGGCGTATATATTCTGTATACCAATATTAATTAATCACTACTTGGTATTGTTGATCAAGTTGACTTTGAAAAAATCAAAAAATATATTAATTTTTAAAACTTTATTTGTTAACCATGACAACATTGGCTTAAACAATTCATTTCCTAAAGTTTCTTTACTGACCCCTATTTCTACTATACTTAGCTTGGTATCCATCCTTATTACAAATAAAGTATATGCCATTAATTTATTTGGAAATCCATTTTCCCTTTACAACAAGCTTTTCCTTCTTCTTTTTTTCCATAATATTTGTTTTGGAGACCATGATGAAGAAGTTGACCTTCTTTTAGATAACTTATTATCCTTTTTTATTCTTAATTTTAAAATGAAACTCAATAGAAAATCACAAAAATTATTAAAAATAAACCCTTAAAAGATTAAATTTGTTGTCAAATCATAAGATTCAAGTAAAATATTTACAAATTAATTAGTAAAAGGTAAATCAAATTAGGACTTACATAATCTTGACTAGTTTCTTTATAGAGAAAATTCTCCTTTTCATCTCTCTCCCCTTTACATCTCTCTTGTAACCTCTTTTTATTAATCTTTTAAAATTGGAACAAATGAAACTCATGCCAATTGAGGCTACTTGCTGCTCTTTTCGTTTTCTTTTTTGCTTCTAGTCTTGTAAAATGGGTTAAATTCTCTCTTTTTTTTGTCTTATTCTATTTCTTTTTAAGGCTATAATGGTTCCTTTCACATTCTCTTTTCTTCTCCCTTGTGTTTTTTCATCTTTTTTTTTAATCATCTCTCCTCACCCGTCTCTTGTTCTTTTTAGGTTGGAAAACAAAAAAGAAAGAAGGAGATGGTAGAATATGGAAAAACCAAAAACATCTTTTCAAAACCATTTAACCATCCAAAAGCCTATATGGTAAAAATGTAATTATATTATTTAAATTCACAGTGTTATGAGTTTATAGCCACGCTAATTTCGCCACACCATTTAGTACTAGCTTGTTTATGAAATTAGACCCTTTTTTATTTAATTTAATTAATTTTTTTTATCTATTTGATTTAATTTTTATTTTTTAATACTAAAAAAAATCAAAATATTAATAAGTTATTTTTTATATAATTTTTATGATATAATCAAACACTTGAAATTATTTTCTAACTTATTTTCTATGATACTATCAAAAATTGAAAAGTAATTTACTTTTAAGAAATTACATAGATAGTAGAAATCATTTTCTAAAAGAAAATAAATTTTCAACAAATAATCCAAGCCTAGTTTTTTGTTAATTAATAATAATAATAATCAGCTTCATCAAGTCCATAAAACATTAACATTATATAAAACTCTAAATGTTATGGGTAAAATAATGTGCACACACACATCACCCTACAATCTAGTATTTTATTATCTACTCATTAGTTAATTTTTTTCATGATATAACCAAATATTAAAAATTATTTTACAAAACTCTATATCATTTTTCATGGTATAACAAAATAGTTGAAATTATTTTCTAACTTATTTTTTATTATACTACTAAACATTATAAAATAATCCACTTTTGGGGAATCTTTTTTCCATAGAAACAACTTTCTAAAAATAAACTATTTTTCATTAAATAATTAGGGCCTAGTTTTTTTAATTAATTGATATAATAATAATAATAATAATAATAATAATAATAATAATAATTAGCTTCATCAAGTACATAGAACATTAACATTATACAAAACTCTAAATGTTATGGGTAAAGCAGTGCGGACACACACACTATTTACCCTTTTATATTTTTATGGACTTGTTGTTTAAATTTTTTTTTGTCTTGGTCCTTAGATTTGTTTTATACGATTGCATTATTTTTTGCCCAGATTAAAGGACAACTAAATCAATTTTGTTGACTAATAAAAAAATTAAAAAAAAAGGATGAAAGTAGAAAAGGTGTCACAACTATTTAATCCCTAAATATTTTTACAACTCTTTTTTGGTATAATTTTTTTTTAATTTCTAATTTGAAAGAGAAAAGAGAAGAAAGATCACTGGATTCTAAAAGTGAAGACAAAAAATCAATACTAATGCTAATCTCAACCACCAAAATAGTTAATTTGGGTATTCTTGAAATTGCATAAAAATCATATCAAAGTTTGAGAAGGTTTTTGATTTCCAAGTTGAGTTTGGGTTTTTATGTTTTTTTTTTTTGTGCTTTTCTAATGTTTTTAAGTGACTTGGCATCGGGTTTAAATTCTTTTTTAGGTATATAGGCAAAAAAAAATAATATGTTTTTGGGTCAAAAACATATATACCTTGTATTTTGGGCTGTAATAGTAACTAAAATTTGGAAAAAACTAGACAGCGTGTCATATAAATTTTTTCTAAAATGAGATTAGGGCATAAACCTCAATTTTATTTTAATAAAAAAAACCCAGCAATGCTTGATTTTTTTAAAAAAATTTTCTTTTATAAAAAAATTAGGCTTCTTTTTATTTATCTTTTTTAAATAATTCTTTATTTTATATTTAAATTACTACTATTTTTCTCTAATTTTTTTATATTTTGCATTTAGCCTTTTTTTTAATAGTTGTTGGTGTCTTAATTATTTTTTATCTATTTAATTTTTGAAGAGATTATTCTAATTTATCTATAATATTTATGTTTTATATAATTAAAATTTATTTAAAAAAATATTTTCTTTTTAATATGATTTCTAATAAGTAAAACCTTGTAATATTTTATTATTATTTTATTCCATCAATTTTATGTGTGTTTATTTTTACTATCATTTAACTAAATAAAAATATTTTAATATTGATTTATTTTTATCTTTTCACTTTTTTAGATATGTATGTAATTATTATTAATTATTTTATTTTTTTTATTTATTTATTGATATATATATGATTCTTAATTTATTTAATTAGATGTGTCTATAAATTTTTTAATTTATACTTAACATTTTTATATAAAAATATATATTGAAAAAGCTTGTATGTTTTTTTATATAAAAAATGAAAAACTCTATTTTTTAGCTTTATGAAAGGAGCTTCAAATACATAATTTTGAATAACGTAGCGATTGTTTTTGCGATGATATTCTATATTAAAAAAATATAAAAATAATAATTTTAAATTAATTTTTCAATATTTTTATATTATTTTAGTATATTAATCTTAAAAATAAATAAATAAAAATTATTTTAATATATTTTGAACGGTTGTCAGAAACGTTTTCTAAAAATGGCATCAACTATTGTCACAAACAATCTATTGGGTAATCGTTTGATTCGCTCCTCTGTCTCTTTATTTCCCCACAAATCTTTATTTCTCTCTTCACTGTAAGTGACCATCTGTTGTTTATGCATCTGAGTTTTGCTTAATTCTTTGATTCTTTATCTGGGTGTCTGTTCCTCCTCCTCCTCTCCTCCTCCTTTCCTTTTTTCTGCTTTGACTTGAAGGTCTTGTGTTTGAATTGTTGATTTACTCTAGCTAATGGGGCCTCAATTTAATGATGAGAAGTAGGCTTTTTGAACCTTATGTTATCAGTTTTATGTTTGGTTTGGACAAAGTTTGTGACTTTATTGTGATAATTAGTTTGAATTACTTGTGTTGATTTTTATTGGTGAATCAGGTTGGGAAAACTTCAATCCATGTTCTTGAATATATGTATTGATTTTAAGTTTAAAGTGTGCTTAAGTTCAAGCACTGGCATCAACTATAGTTGTATAATTCTTTTAGTTTTCTAAACACCGTATTTTTTTGACAATTTGTCTGCTTCGTAAAAGTTTAAATGAATTGATGAACTCTGCTGTTCTGAAAAGATTTGAACTTCGTTATTGTCATGGGATTCTTTTCCAATTAGGTGTTTTCTGTTATTTAATTGTTTGTGTACTTAATAAAAGTATTTAGCTTGATATATTTTGTTTCTTGTATTTGCTTTGGTGCTCATTACTTCGAACATGTTGGCTCAGCTTTGATTTGCGTTTCTTTTGTTTCACTTTACTTTCAGGGGAGGCTACTTCATCCTAGAGCTGACCCCTTCCATACATCATACCAGACATCTCAGTGGATTCCTCGTGTTACGGCTTCATCAGTAGTTGGGACAAGACCTAATTTCTCGACACAATCCTTATCTATGAATGAACCTGTTGTTTCTGTTAACTGGCTCCATGCGAACCTTAGGGAGCCTAACCTGAAGGTACGTGCTATTTACTTTCTATAGAATGGCTTCTGATCAAACTTTCAAGAAGTAGGTCGTGTATTTCCATTTCAACAGAAGAATTATTTTCTCATTTCAATTGCTCTTGCTTATGTAAGAGCACTTCTTTCAGCCAAAAATTTGTGCGGACTTGTATTTTATGCCTCTGGTAATATTATTTGTTTTGTGGAAGGAGTGCCAAAAAATAGTCTGCTGTCTTCTCTTTTTGAGATCTTATGGTTAAAACTCCGAAGTTTTGCTAAATCAGCAAAAAGTTGTTGCTGCTATTTTCCGAAGAAGAATAAAAGCACTTTATGAGCTTATTTCATTGTTCTTAAGTTTTTGTAGATAGGAATTACTCCTTGGATTCCTGGATCAATAAATTTACGTACTTGTCAAAAGAAAATGCACCTTTCATCTGGTTATGCGATATTGCAAATTGATACACTTGTCAGTCTGTGGTTTCGTGATGGAATGTTTTTATGGTTGTCCAATTCATATGAAACTCTTTTAATTTGATATTTTACATCCTAAACATGGTCCTCATCATTCTGTCATGCATTGCTATCCGCAGGTTTTGGATGCATCCTGGTACATGCCTGATGAACAGAGGAATCCAATTCAAGAATATCAGGTGTGATGAGTATGATTTAGTTTTAAATTTGTTTTGATGTGACCTTTTCATTGAAAATCTTGGGTGGTTAATTTTAGATTAAAATTTCTTAACAATATTTCTGATGTTGCACTGAAAATGCACTTGTAATCTTCTTTCATCCTTTATCATAGTAATAATGTTTCTAAATTATTCTCCTTAATTTGTAATTCACCATGGTCTTCTAAAATTTTCTGCTCACACAGGCCGCTCACATTCCTGGTGCCCTTTTTTTTGATGTTGATGGAATAGTAGATCGAACTACAAATGTAAGATTCTTTCCCTGTATTATTTGTTACAGATATTTATAAGTTTGAGCCTAAAATTGTTAATGCCTTTTTTTCATTTCTTCTTTTACCCATTTTCTTTTGGAATCATCTTTACTAATGCATTGTATTATGTCCGTATACAAGAACTAATCGCTTTATAGACCATCGTACTGGAATCAACCACTTTACAACTGAAGGATTCTATGATATCCCACGGTTTATTATTTTAATTATCAATTGTACCTTTTCCATTTTATCCCTTTTCTTATAATGTAAGGACAATGACTTGTATCAGTTGCCACACATGTTGCCATCGGAGGAAGCTTTTGCAGCTGCAGCTTCTGCTCTTGGTATTGAGAATAAAGATGGAATAGTTGTTTATGATGGGAAGGGGATCTTTAGTGCTGCTCGTGTTTGGTGGTAAGTTGTGGGACTGATAATATACTCTTTATTAGAATCTATGCTTTTGGTTATTTGTTTGTTCTTACATACTTTGTTAAAATGGGAAGGATGTTTCTAGTCTTTGGGCATAGTAAAGTCTGGGTGTTAGATGGAGGTCTTCCAAGATGGCGTGCTTCAGGGTATGATGTTGAATCTAGTGCTTCTAGTGATGCTATTTTGAAAACTAGTGCTGCTAGTGAGGCAATAGAGAAAGTATATCAAGGCCAGACAGTAAGTTCATTCCTCACTTATATCCATGTGTGCACATGAATTATCTTTGTAATAAATAATATTGTGCTAAAAACCTTCAGTGAACAAGGTATATTCAAATTGCTGCATAGCTTTGACATCCCTTTATTTTGGCTTTTCTTAGCCAGAAAACTGGGATTATTGAGATATTCTGTAACGAACAAACATGAATAGAGATAAATGTGTCAGCATTCATGACTATATGCTGGCTATGTCCTTTGTAGTCTACTTGTAATTTAGAATTGATAATATATAAACTACCTTCTAATTTTCAGTCATATTACAACCAGTTCCAAATCATGTTGTTTATATGGCAGGTAGGACCATTCACATTTCAAGCAAAGTTTCAGCCATGTCTTGTCTGGACACTTGAGCAGGTTAGTTGCTCTTTTCAGCTGTTGCGTTCCAGCAGTGTTGTCAAAGGTGCTAAAAGGCACCAATTATGTAAAATGCCTGAGGTGGTAGGTGCTCATCTGAATGAACCAAGACAATATGCTATAGATTAAAAAAACTATTTGTAATATTATATTATAATATATTATAGTATACTATATTATCTAAAATATATATCTTCCCAATTAAGATTAGATCATTAGAAAATCAAAAGAAAATATGAAATACTATAAGAGTCACATAAAGATATATTTTTCACTCTGAAAACAAAGTAAGATAATTTAAAGAAGTAGCCAAATAGATTAAAAAGAAAACTTAAATATTATCATCATTATTCATTAATCTTCAAAAACATCTTCATCAATGCTTTCCTGTTATGCACTTGTGTTGCCATTCTCTTAACTCTGTTCAATGCAAAGTATGGCAGATGTTTTTCTTCAATTGTACTTCCTTGAATGTATGTCTCTCACTTTAATGATTTTTTATTCTTTTTTTTTACTCTAATTTTTTTTTTTAAATACCCCTAAGTTGTTTCATGTGGTAAATTGAAAAATGGACAAATAGGTCAAAACATAAATAAGTTAAAAAAAAAGATAAATCCAACATAAGGAGAAGTATTTTAATCAGGCACTCACTTTAAAGCTTGGCATCCTCTCATGAGGTGCTTGCCCAAGGAGCGCTTCATTGAAATTCATTGCTTGAGGCCAATAAAGGTGCTTGGCTTTGACTCACCAGGAGTGCATAGGCTAGAGCCTCTTGACAACAGTGCATTCCAATGACAACACTACGTTCTTTTAATCTCCTGAAGGTGGCCTTATATGCAATGAGTGTGCATTTTATGTAAATGGTTGGCTATAATCACGTATCTAAGGCATTGATAATTTGACTTAACATCTACACTTGAGTGCTGAACCAAAGTATTAGAGTGATTGCTATTTGTTTTAGTTTTGTAGGCACATCTGAGAATGCCTTGGATAAAACTTATTTCATGCTTGGCTTGTGGACAAAATTGATTGATGACCTTCTAATGTAAATAGGGAGTCAGCTTACAGCCATTGATGATGATAACAATTAATGGTATTCCTAGTGTAATATGTTTTTTCTTTCAGATAGCAGTAAATGATTGACATAAATTTTCCAGTTCACTTAAATTTTGTTGTTAGCTTTGAAAATTCATTCACTATCTGTTTTATGTTTCATGTAAAAGTTCTTAAATTTGGGTTTCAAAATCAACCAGTTGATAGCTAAATTGTCTTAAGAAGAAAATAATGAGCTTGAATTTGATGTAATGTACCATGAATCATTCTGACCAAATACTGGTAACATGATCACCTGAGGCATTGCTCATGAATTTGTTGTGGCTTATATAGGATTTGTTTGGTTTATGCATATTTAGGAATCAAACAATGAATGATGTGCTAACATGTAGTCGCCATTTGTCTGCAATAATATAGACATGTATTAGCTTGACATCAGGAATAAAAAATCATAATGGGGTTCCCTTGGATAAGTTTTGACATACATTCTTCCATTCCTTCAAGTAAAAGGTTGACAAATATGTGCATATTTAAGCTGCATGTCTTGTTTGATGTGACTCTCGATGTGCTTTTAGTTTCAGTAATTGTCTAGCATGTCAGCGATCCTCAAAACAGGTTATCTGCTTCACTTATATCACGCATTATATGGTTTAATCTGCACTATATTCTTTCTCTGGGATGTTTTTTCAGGTTAAACAAAATATTGAAGACAAGACTCATCAACACATAGATGCACGTTCAAAGGGCAGGTAATCATAGTGATGTGCTTTAATTGTATTAATGATGTAATGGGATTGCAATGTCATCTTAGTAGGATAATTATGCTTAGTCTTTGTAGTGCTATATGACTTCCCTTTGTGTGATATTGAATGAATGTATTTGAGGTTAGCGATTTTCTTAGTTAACAGATGGGTGGAAAGTATAGAAAGCAAAAAATCATTAGTTTTAATTAATTAACACAAAAGTGTATGATAAGGTTTCAAGCAGGATTCTAAGTGCCATCTTGTTAGTTAGCAGGATATCAATTTTCTTACACATTAAGCTCTGTTATATAATTGGATCTGGTGATTCATTTCAGTTTATGTAGTCAAACAACCATCAAAACCACCATACCCTTTACAAGTCTCACCTATTCAGACGCCCCAAGTTTATGTTCTCTACTTCTACTCAAAACATCAAGTTATATTCATCTCTTCTTATCAGTGTGGCCCAGGACTGTGTATTGAAGACATTAATGCGATCAAGGATAATATGCTCTTCTTGCAGGTTTGATGGTACTGCACCAGAACCTCGAAAGGGAATAAAAAGTGGGCATGTGCCTGGCAGCAAGTGCATTCCATTTCCGCAGGTTTAGATTGACTTTCTAGTGCTGATAATCTAATGATTATTTTTTGAAGCTCACTGGTGGTTCTCTATGTTTCCCCTTTTCTTCATTAGTGTGTTTGTTTTTCTGCAGATGTTAAATGCTTCACAGACACTCTTACCAGCAGATGAGCTCAAAAAACGGTTTGATCAAGAAGGTAAGAACCTTGATCTGTTCCAGGTTTATATTTCTCGGTGCAGGCCTTAAAGCATCAATTCCACAAACGATAACCATAAATGTTTCAATTGCTTTGCATAACATTTAGATGGAATCCTTATCTCAGAATTTGTAAGGGGGTATGTTCGGTCTCATGCATGCTTCTTTTTTTGTTATATTCCTCTTTTTCTGCAAGAAATGAATGGTTCTTGTTAGGTTTTAGGAAAAACATGATCAAAGAAAAGAAAAACATAATTGTTTTTGTTATATGATTTTTGCCGATATAATTTGGATGTAATGAAGAAATAAAGTTTACTTGTCACCATTTGAGCTTTGCTAGCTGCTCATCATCTTTCATTATTTGCTAACTAGATTATATACTTTTGGTATCTGCTCAAGCTGTCGTGGATCTGACGCCTGTATTTTTATACAGGCATCTCTCTGGAAAGCCCTGTTGTTGCTTCATGCGGGACTGGTGTAACTGCTTGTGTTCTTGTTCTGGTATTTATTCTTCTCTTCCCAAGTATGACTTATACATCTTGGCATGCTTCATGAAGTTCTTTTTCACTATGTTATGTCAGAATAATTCTTCGTAATGAGTTGGGTACCATGAAGCTTAGATGCTATATTCTTAGTTTTTCAGTCCAGGGTAAAATGATTGTCAAAAAAACTGATCTTGTTGAAGAGCTAATGACTCCGGCTTTTATGTTTTAAAGGGTCTCCATCGACTTGGAAAGCCGGATGTTGTGGTCTATGATGGATCTTGGACCGAATGGGCAGACCGAGGGTGCTACTCCTGTTGACACTTGGCAGCATGCATGCCACGAAGTTTGCCTGGTTGAATACTCAGACAGGGATAAAATAAAGGGTTGGATATCAGATTACATGCTCTCTTTTTTCCCGTCAATTTTTATGTGTTATTTTGCATTTTCATGCTCCGAAAACATGGGCCAAAAAATGAGAGAAGAAACAGAAAAAGAAAAGGCTTTTGACGGATAAATTGCATACAACGTTGTCATTCACCGTACATTGAATGAATGACGACACCATTTCTTTTATGATGGCTTTTCCTTTTCCGGTGCCTTTACCTTTAGGCTGTCTCCGGTGACTGTGAGCGATGACCAGATCTTTTCAAAGATTTGGAAGAAGCCGATAGCCAGATGTTTAAGACGTCCTTTCGTGTCTTTGGACGTAAATATTCAGGCAGTGTATGTATTTGCAGTTGGATTGTGTTTTTTTTTTTTGTTAATTTTGAGTTTTTTTTTGTTTTTCAACCTTTTTAAAAATAAAAAATATTATTTTATAAAACTTAATATTCAGGTTACTCAATCTAAAGCACTTAATCACGAAGATTAGAATTCAATGAATATCAAATAATAAAATTTCAAAAAAATTTAATCATAAAAAAATTAAAAAAATAATATTAATTAAAAAAATAATATTTTTAAAAAAAATAAGAGGGTGAATAATATTGAATTAAAAGGTTAAATTGAAAAAAATCACAAAAACATTAATGGAGAAATTATAGAAAGAATAATGATTAAATTTTTATAAATATAAAAATAAAAAACTTTGATTGGAGAATGAAATTGAGAATAATTGAAAGTTTATAAAAAAAAAGAGTAGAAAAAAAGATAAGGATTAAATTTAAAAAAACAAAAAAAAATAGATTTAAAAATGTAATTTTTTAAGAAAATTACAAATTAAAAAAACGACGACTCATCCTCAAATATGCCCATCTAGGACTCCTCTAGGATTTGAATTTCGAGAGAGGAGAAAGGAAAGAGGGCCCACAAGTTTTTAACTTTTTAATTACATTATCAGCAATAATAAAGTACAACTCCTCAATCAACCATTAAAAAAAAAACTATATAGCTAATTAGATTAATTATGTCAGCTTTCATAACAAGATTAAACATTAAAAAATTAATTCACATAATTGAACTGAATTACTCTAGCTAATTCATTTGTTAGTAACCTATTCCAATCAAAAAATTCTTAATGGTAACATTAGTAAATTCAAAGGTAGACTAGATGATTTGTCATGAATTATATATTAAATCAACTAAATCATTTTTGTTATTTATATATGAATATATTAAAATAATATTTTTTATTTTTAAAAAATTATTTTTAATATTAATCTATCAAAATAATCTAAAAACACCTACAAATATTAAATTAAATTAAAAAATTAATTTTTAAAAAAATATTTTTGAAATACAAAAATAAATAGGTTCCGAGGATAACATTATATATTTCTAATTTGAATTTACAACTTTATTTTTCTATAAATTTATTAAAATTTAATGGAATAAAAAACTTCACCATTTCTCGAGAATATCTTTATTAATCTGTAGAATGTCTTATCTACTAATTTATTCAAATCTAAACAGAGCAACAAACATCGGCATGATCTCTAGAATATCTTAAAAAACACATCACCACCACCTTTAGTTCCCTGAGATTTCTTGCCCCGTGTGCATGTTCATCGAAAAAGAAGAAGGGAGAAAAGAGGCATACTTGATTTGAATAGCCAAAAAAACCTTCAAAAAAGGAAGGACTATATATGAATGTAGTAGCAGGTTCCATATTTAGCATGTGGGTAATTAAACGTGGTCAACCACGAAAAGAAAAATATTGAAACCCACGGCAAAAAATGGATTCCTCGGTCCCAACGACAACCACATGGTGTGATTTTGGTCTTAAAGGTTGCCATTATGTCTCCGAGGAGATCTTGAGAAATGAAGAATAAAATATACCAGCATGGCACATGATCAGCCCTGCAGGAGAGCCCGTCGTAGATTTTTCACAAGATCCGTCAATGTCACGGAGAAATCAACGTCCATCTGCAAGAGGGATGAAGGGCCTGGTGAAATTCGGATATATGATGATCTAATTATAAAAAACTCTGTTTATTATGATAAAAAAAAATTATCTCAATTCTGGATTTAGAAATGATTTTATATCAGTACTCAATGATTTTCAAACTTAACAAGGTATATATATTTCCAGAAAACTGTATTAGAATTTTCTATCAGCTTAATTGTTTCTTTCACTGCATTATAGCGCACAGTGTTCTATTGAAAAATAGGATGGTTTAAAATTTAATTCTTTTATTGCGAAAATTAATACAGAGAAAGAGCTCGTAACATATGAGAAAAACTACACGGAAATCAGATAAGAAATGATGGTGCAAGTGACACACTCGCGTACAAAAAAAAAACATGTAAACAAAATTGAAACACTCAGCTTAAGAGCTAATTACTCTCTTCGATGAGATCAAGAAAGATGTTTTATTATAGTGACTAACAGAAGAAAAGAAATCATACGTGATTCAGATTCTTGACGTACCTGAGCAACAATAGTTACATCAAGGGTGTAGTTTCCGAAGGGCATGACTACGCTGTTGATCATTTTCAGGTGAAGCTTTTCCATTTCGGTCAGTATTTTCATTAGGCATCCTTTCTGATTCTCACAAAGGATCCTGATGAGGACATCCTCATCTGAAACTGTTATTTCGATTTCAGGAAGTGGGTAGTCGCGGCAGCCACCTGCAGGGTTTTCATCGGTTGAAGATGAAGAATCATCAGCAATACAAACCAAAGACTTCTTGACAAAAACAACTGATTCCATGGTTTTCTTGGCAGCTTGTTCCTCGAGTGTCTTCACACGTTCTTGAAGATACTTGAGGTACTTAATTGCGTCTCCAAGAACAGATGCCTTGTCCATCTGTCAATAGCCAATCGAATATTGGTAAGCAACACACCATGTCCAGAAAAAAGATTGTCCACATTTCTACATCATAAGGGAAATTTTGTCGAATAAATTATTTTAACAGTTTCACTAGAAAATCAAAGAGACTTGATATAAATTATTCTTTTGGTTTGTATCAGTTGATCAGTTTTTCAATATGGTATCTTTGAATCCTATCCCACCCAATTCTAAGGGTGACACCAACAGTTTAAGCTTTTATATGGAGTGGTCTCAGAAAAATTTTATAGTTTTCATATCTACGTCCATCAAGTGGATTATGAGAAGATTAATTAATTACCATAACTAGAACATATCATAGCTTGAATCCCATATTGAAGCTTGCAAGAAAAACATTAAGAATCCCATGATTCAGCTTACGAACGAAAGAGAAATGAAGCGAGCAATAACAAGTTATATTTACGCATATGATGTACACTGAAGACGTGTAAATAAAAACCTGATTCCTTCTACCCGAATAGGAATTTTGCTGGTACCTTCTTTAGGCCGGGAACAACAGCTGAAAGTGCTATGAATCTCTGGCTGAGCTTTTCCCGGCGATTTCGTTCCTCTATTGCATGTGAAGGAGACTTGCTCGTTGCAGCAATCTTTTTGGTACCGGCTTTCCTAAAACATGTCGCACCATCTTCGTAATTTGTACTTCCAAAGTACTGCAGAGAAGATGCTGGGGGGGGGCTAGAATTATCAAAAGATATAACGTGAGACGAGGAAGAAGGAGGAGCCTGTTGAGAATTTTTTGGCTGTTCTGCTGGCCTCTGATCAATGCTGACTTGAGAGGAAATAGAGGATGCACAGGTAAAGTTTTGCGGGGCTTGATGATTGAAAGTTTGGTCATTCATTGAAAAACACTTTGAAGGAAAAGTCTGAAAATTGAACTCATCAATAGAGTAATCTAGAGGGTTCGTATCGTATCGATCATGGCCAAAAGCTGAATATTCCTCCATTCCCTGTGAGAAAAGAAAAGGGCCAGATATCTCTAAAAATTAGCAATCCCGTTTTACAATCTCCATAACAGAAATACATCCTTCATTAATTCTATATTGCAAAGAGACCAATTACCATTTCATCAGATAACCATGCTGCTGGTGAGGTTTCCATTAAGCAACTTTGGTATTGTTTCCTTAAAGATTGACAGCAAGAACCCTGAAAGGATTAAACAGGCATAAACTTCGTGAGTTGTACAGTATTTTCTTATAAGAGTACGGGAGAAACAGAAGAAAAGAAAAGAAAAGGGCATAAACTCTCTGGGTTAGCTAGCGAAGCGATAAAACAAGCAGAAGAAGAAAAGACACCGAACCCATGTCTGTTTTTATTTTGAAGAATACATAAACGAATAAGGAAAAAAATCTGAACTGTGAAGCACTGTACTCCATGAAAGTAAAGAGGCAAGAATCATGTAACCTAAAAGAAAAAAGTTTCCATTTCTTCCCAAGTACTGATGTTCAGCCAGAGAAAAACCAGTGATTATAACATATATAAGATATCTCGAAGAAAATTGCAATTGCAAATTTTAGAGAGGAAGAATAAAGACCTGACGAGGCTTTTCCCTTTCCAAACAGGCCAGATGGAGAAATAAAATCCAGTCAGTTTTATAACAGGGAGAGGAAGGAGCTTGCATTACGCGTTTCTTATTAAAATAGCGGTACTTGCACGTGCTAAAATGATCGGTAGTACTGTTCATCAGTTGACATCACTTCTATATTAGCGATGATGGGCTTCATCTCTTGTCTTTGCTTAATCAGTCTGTCGTTTTATTTGCCTTTCTGATTTCTATGTTGATGATGAGATATTGACTGTCATGATTACAACTGCGCATGTATATTTAATGGTTGATTGAGAGTCTTATAATAGTTTTTTTTTTAAGTAGTTATTATTTGAAAATATTTTAAAATAATTTTGTAAAAATAAAAAATATTTTTGATATTAATATATTAAAATAATATAATAACACCAAAAAAATTAATTTAAAATAAAAAATAATAAATAATAATTGTTTTAAAAAACAATTTTAAAATGCAAAATCAAACATATCAATTAGTATTAGTTGCTTTTTAAATTATTTTTTATTTAAAAATACATCACAAATAATATTTATTTATTATTTTTAAAATTTATTTTTGATATAAGTACTTTAAAATGATATGAAAATACAAAGAAAAAAATATTGTGAATTGAGAATTGTTTAGAGGACAAATTGAGAATTCTAATTGAGACAGCAATTAGAGAACATGCTTCTTCTTCTTCTTTCACTTCTCGTAAGATCCAAATCCTTCTTGTGGGGCAGTTGGAGACATTGTTTAGAGGACAAATTGAGAATTCTAATTCTTGTGGTGCAGTTTTGTGTTCAAACCTGAACACGAGATTTTGCAAACGTGAGGACAACAAATGTTGCCCTTCTTCTTTGTAAACATGCGCTAAGAAAGTCTTGTTTTTTTCTGGGAACATGAAGAAGATTTTTTTGTCTTCCGGCAGAAGCATGAAATGGTGGAGCACTAGCATTTGATCAGACGGCACAGCTTAACTTAATTTCCAATTTGTAGGGAGGAGTCTCCAGAGATGGATGGTCAAACATGGGTCCACTTTCACGCGGTTCAGTCTGTTTTTTTATCCTCTCCCAGATGGATCCTCTAATTAATCAGTATAACACTGTTTTTTTTAGCTATTTACTGATATAATAATAATAAAAGCAATAGGGTGGTTTTAGAAGGAGAAGTTGTTTTTTGTTTTTAAATTAAAAATTTATTAAAATAATTTTTGTATATTTTTAAGATATTATTTTTAACATTCACTCAGAACAATTTAATTTTTGAAAAACACTAGTTAAAAGACGATTGCAAAAACCACAACATCAATCACATAGTCATGATGTAACACCTGGACACATACATATAAGAATGTAGATTCTAGCCCAGTGGGCCGTGTGAATTAGTTGTGGTGTGCGTAAGTTGGCCCGAAACACTACATATAAATAAAAAAAAATGTAGATTCTGATCTTCCTAATATTCTCTTTCCTTTTCTCTATCTTAATTAAAGTTTGGTTGCAGTATAAATTATCTATTTATATTTTGCCTAGAATATATTAAAGGATTCAAGGACACCCAGAAGACTAACATTTCTTTAATTGATTTAAGACAGAGAAAGATTAGCCACAGATTTCTTTTTTTTTTTTCCTTTTTTGGAGAAATACCATAGATTTTTTTAATCAAAAGAATATGAATTATGTTGTATATGTGAGTAGAATAACTTGCAGTATATGGTGAGACACCAAATTAGCAAATATTCAACTTACCAGTGAATATCATGTTGTGTATGTACATTTGTGTATATCTATCAGCTAGATTAAAAATGTGATTAATGCATTATTTTCCCATGGCCACAACTTAAGTGAATTGAACATAAAATTTAAAATTAATAAAATTCCTTGTATATCAAAAACATCTTGGTTGGAAAATATCAATAAATCCAAGTTAACTTCGTATATAATTTCAACACTAAATGTACAGGGAACTCAGCCAAAAAAACAAAACATAAACTTAACCATCTAGTAGGTGGCTCATTAACAAAAGCTTGGAATCAAGAGATTTGTTTTTTTTATGATTTTAGATTTGAGTTTTGTGATTGTTAATATTAATGGTCATTAAAAGTTTACCTAGTCGTTAACTTTATTATTTGTAAGAATCAGTTGAGGTGCGTACAAGTTAGTCCAAACATCTCATACAAATCAAAATATATATTTATTATAACCAATATATATTGTATTAAAAAAAAGTTTTTTTATATATACAATACATATTGGTTATAACCCTAAAAGTTAATTTAATTGATTAGATTTTAAGTTTACTCCTTAACAGTCACAGGCTAGTTTGAGTTCTCTTGAGATCACTAGAGATTTATATGGCCATTAATTTTAGAATACATGAAATTAATTGAAATACATACAAGCTGATATAAATATCCATATTAATTAAAAAAAATGACTTGCTTGATAGAAAAACTCAATTAAAAATGGGTACTTCATCGTAGTTTCCATTACAGCTGCAAGAGTTCAGGATATCTTGTCGATAAATCTAAGGTGGCTTGCTTCAGTATAAAAATTGTAGCCCTTTAGAAGTTATTTAGAACGAAGACCCTTTTTTATTTTATTTTTAAACAAATGAAATGCCCATGCACTCACTTTGTGTTGGGATTCTAATAGTAATAGGATCGTTGATCTTTGCTCCGAGGTTGAGCAGAACGTAGTTCAGCAACTTGTCTACGTTCATGAGATAACCAATAGTAGAGGAGAATAAATCTCGTATCCACACTCTCTTGTAAATGTCTCACTTCTCTCTGTATCCCTCATTTTTACCGGCCTACATGAGATGCCCATGGCACCAGCTGATGCAGCTGCTGACATAAAGGCAGCAACCTCTATTTTTCTCACTTGTGTTTGGCTCTTTCGCTGCTTATGCTGCTTTCTTTGCTCTCAATTTGGCCTCTATTTTATAGCTAAAGGCTAACCAACAAAGGTACTAGATCAATGCTTTCTATTTCAACGTTGATGGCTGCCCTTTCCCATTCATGAAGTGTAGCTTTTGTTTTTCACTCTAAACAATCTCTCGATTTTTCAGTTTTATCACAGATCTTTCCATTAGTATTTACTCTCACAATTCGTTGATATGTATTTTACCACCAGTTTTACTGACAAAACTTTCCATTAATATTTACTTTTATAATTTGTTATTTTGTTAACAAAGATAATTTATAAAAAAAAACACTTATTGATAATTTATAATCTATTGGTTAGTTCGTTGATGATAAATTTATTGGTAGTTATACAAATAAACAAAATGTGTCAAAAAGAAAATCTATCCATTTTATTCTAAAGGTAATTCATCAGTAAATATAACATGTTACCAATAGAAAAATCATATCTAATTTCATTGATATTTTTATTTTTATTGGTAAATATAATGTATTACCAACGAAATACCATTTGTAATTTTATCAGAAAGTTAATAATAGAAATGATATTTGCAATAATTATTTTTTAACTTTATGGAATATGTCAATAAAAGTGTTTCATCGATAACCCTATCAATAATAATTTAAAATATTTTAAGTGTGTGTATGTATATATATATATGAAAACGAAGTAGAAAATTATTAAAATGTATTAAAAATAAATAAATATAAATATATAAAAATAAATTAAAACAATATTAAAATTAAATATTTATTACAAATTTAATTATTTTATATTCAAATACAATAAATCTAAAATAGAAACGATGCTGAAAAAAAAAAGAGAAGGCTGGTCGTTGTCCAGACTGTAGAGCCAAGAAGGAGGAGCACATGGACCGCCTATATATGATCTCATTTTAATTAATGCCTAATAGAATTTTTTATAATTCATAATGAGTCTTTTTTTTTATTAAGAAGGATTATTTAATTTTATATTTGGTAGTCTAATATCATCGTGAATTTTAGAGTTTGAGTGTTTGAAATCAATTACAAGCATCCAATGATTGAAATAATACATATTATTTACAAGTATTTTGTCATAGAATTAGAGAGTTTATATACCTAATTTGTGTTAGACACGAAATGATTTTGTCTCCAATCATGAATTTGTATTAATATTTAAATAAATTAAATATATTTATAAAAAATAACAACTAAAAATGAATGGAATAAAAGAAAATCGTTCAAGTCATAAAGTGTAGCTTTTGTTCCTCACTCTCGACAATCTCCCATTTGAAGAAAAAAGTCACTACACCTATCCCTATGTCAACATTGACGGTTGCCCACTTTCCGCTTTCCAGTCATAAAGAGTGGCTTTTGTGCTTCACTCTTAGCATTTTGTTGGTTATTGCTCATTATTTCAATGAGAATTTAAAAAAAAAATATTAGTTGATATGTTGACTAAAGAAATGGATCCATATAACCCAATTATCATCTAAAAAAAGACTAAACGGGATATTTTTAAATTAAAACAAATTGAAAAATTGATTTTAAAGGTTCAAAACCTCAAACCTTATTTTTTTCGATTACTAAAAGTTAAACCAAATGCATAACTAAAAAATAATTATTATTTAAAAGATGTTCTCTAAACAAAAATAGATGATAACAAAAACCATTTGTTATTTAATTATATGATAAATTGATAAATTGTATATACCTAACTTATATAACACTTGGTCTCAATTTGCAAAAAATATGACCTAAAAATATACTTTTTCCTATATTCAAAGTTAATTTTGCAATGCATGTCAGTTTGGCTAATTGAACAATAATTATAGAAAATAAAAACTGATCATATCTTTGGATTTTTTTAAAAATAGCACAATAAATTAAAAGTTTTTATAATAATACTATTTGAATTTTTTTTGTAAAATAGCATACTTTTACATTGTCATGCTTCTAAAATGCAATATTTATTAAAAAAAATTTAAGTGCGACAAGAAAATTATCGCGCTTCAAAATAATAATATTTAAATATATCATGTTTTTGAAGTGCGGTAATTGTCAATCATTTGGCTAGTTGGATACAGTTTTATAACAAGTTCATCGTTTCACATAAAAACCATAATTTTATGAGTATATATCTTTATTCTCATAGATGATTTTAAGTAGTCAAATATAAATCTATCATAATTAGATAAGGATTTATACTAGACAAATTACATGAATGGACTAGCATATGCATTTGTAGACCAACGAGATAAGTCTAGACATAGGAATAGGTCTAGTCGCTTGAAATCAAAATAATTATTTAAAATGATCATAACTTTTGATTCGACTATTAGATTGTACTTAGATTTTTATAGAAGTTTTTGGAAGTTGCTTTCTTTAAAGTTGTTATTATGACCACCAAATCTTTAGATTTTAAAAATGTTATCCCTGAAGCTTTGTTTTGATATTTTGTGATTTTTTTCTGAACTAATCAACTAATTAAACCTAAATTTAAATAAATATTGTTGCTACGAATAACAACATCAATTAAAATTTTATCATACTTCCTAACAGTGATATATAATGAATGTCATAATTCCTAACCAGTACAATTAAAAGTTGTTATTTCATCGAAAAAATTTCTTTATATATCATTTCACTATTTATTTACATTTTACATGCTAATTGCATAATTTATCCCATGGAAATATGAATAGAGAATTATTTTAAAATGCTTTATTGTTATTGAAAATACTTTAAGACCACTAAAAAAATTTTTTTGTTAAAAAAATAAAATAAAAACACCATTTATCTTTATTTACTTTAATTTTTTTTTCAAAGATAGGTCACTCTGAAAAGCATATCAAAATGGTTAATTAAAATAAAAATGGGATGTTGATAGAAAGTTCAACTATGGAATCACATGTGGCATGTGATTACCCTATAAAACAAATGTCGGCACTGCGTGTCTTGAAGATCTTGACAGCTTGATGGGAACATGTAGAAAAAGCACAGGAAACAAAATGTGATATAATAATTAAATAAAAGTCTTTCCATTTTTGAATAAAACCATGTTTAACTGTCCTTTTATTATTTCGTACTTTATTCAAAGCTTCTCGGTCGGCACCATGCCAGTTATCAAACAAATGATAATAAATTATGAAGCTCCCCCTCCTTGCATACGTTGACAAGAGACTCCTGGCATGCGGGACGACAAAGGTTCCAAGATGAGCCAAGTTTTGGTATGCATCTATTCGTAACACGTTTGATACTATGATATTAATAATTTATAAAAATAATTTTTATTTAAAAATATACTAAAATATTTTTTATTTTTAAAAATTCATTTCAAATGATAAATAAGCTTTTGTATCCAAACTTGAAAATAATATAAATTAAGACAAGGATTCTTAAAAGCATAGTTCATACCTTTAGTCATAATTTCATTTTATTTATTTAATTATTTTATAATATCTGTAATTTGCTAAATGTAAAATAAGTATCCATAGTACAGCCGGAGATGCATACAAAATGAACTTCCTTGATTCTTCGTATCAAAGATATGGTAATTGGGATATTTATAAATTACTGTTCATTGTCAAAAGGTTGAATTATTAATTATCTGATTTTTTTATTATATCTCTAAATACAAATCCAACTACTATAATTTATTTAAATTAAAAATAAAATAAAAGACAAGAGTAATTAAAAATAAAATAAAAAACAAGAGTAGAAATAATTATTCAATAACAATACCATATTACTCCATTAATTCAGGCTATGTGATATTGGGTATTGTTTATTAATAAGCAACAACTTTTATAATTTACTCTAAGAAGTAAAGGTGGTTATTATCAAAAGCTAGAGCTTCAAATGTCAAAAGGAGTTGCACCAACCATGTATAAGTTTGGTGGCCATAATTAATGAAGATGAGCTGGAGCAAGTGGTAGCATTTTGCTTATAAATAAATACCAAGAGAACCAAGAATAAGCGAGAGAATATCTAGCTAAATATATAAAACATATAGAAAAAAGTGAGTTATCAAGGACAGTCAGCAGCAGCTACCATTACAGCACTGTAAAAAGAGAAAAGAATGAGATTAAAAGTTGCAAAAGAGTGGATGATTTTTTTTCCTTTGTTGTTGTAAATCTTGTTCTCTCCCTATATAAGAATTAGTTTCTCTCATGAATGTAAGCGGTTTGCCAAACCACATTAATATATTGTGTCAGTGTGCTTAGCCTTCAATAAGCAAATATTAGTATATCACCAGTCCGAAATTCCCCAACACTTGGTATCAGAGAACATGGTTTAAAGTAGTGTTTGATTTTACTCAAAAATAAAAGTTGTCAACATTGTATTTTGACCATGCTACTGTGTAAAGGAGGAAGAGACGATGTCACTAGTAAAACTACGTCGAAATCGAACGTCAGAATAGTCCTCACACGCCTTCACGACCTGGTGGTGTGGCTGGCCATGCACTCAGATGCACGCCACGTGTCACACATGTCTTTGTTGCCTGGATGGGTTGACCCAACCCGAATACTAGATGACTCGACCAACATGGTTGACACTGATGGAGGATAACATCATCATGGCGTCAGCAAGCATAGTTAGTATGCCATATCAACACCTAATCAGCTAAAACGTTAACACAATGGAACCCACCTATCACGTCATCAGCAGAGAGCCATTTATTATTTTCATATATTATTTTCAAATTATTTTATTTTATTAAATTCATGTATTTTTATATTTTCTCTCATATGTTTCATTAATTTCTAGTTTTTCTAACCACAAAAAATAATTTTTAGTAATATATATATATATAACTTATAAAATCCTAGAAATATAAAAAAAAATAGAAACTTGGAAAAAGAACAAAAGTTTTTGAAAAAACCAGTGAAAAAGAATAAAGCAAACTTATTAAATCTTAAATTGAAAATTCCATGTACAAAAAGCCTCATAAAAAATAAATATGCATATGGAAACAAAATAAATTTGAAAGAAATCAAGTTCTTAATTATTAGTTTCCATCTTTTTATTCATTCACAAGAATAATTTTGAATGAATATCCTATCGAGTCTCTGATTCCATATTTAGAATGTGCAATTGAAACCTAAAAGTGATTTTTCATGTTCTTTTATCCAAAAGTTATGGATTTTGAAAATTTTATTACATGTTATAGAAAAATAATCGTACAACATCAGTTTATGATCACTTAACACTATAACCACAAGTGATTTGATTGTCTAGAAATAAATCTCTTTTCATTTTTTTTTTCATTTTATATAAAGTTAGACAAGTCCTTTAAGTATATACTAAGAAGAATCCTTTGTTTTGTTATCTAAAACTCTTGATGCATTTTGTACTAGTGTTTTTTTAGGATAAGATTGTGATTGTTTTTTAAATAATTTTTTATATTAAAATATATACTAATAATTATTTTATTTTTAAAAAATATTTTTAACATCAACGTATCAAAATAATTTAAAAATATTAAAAATATATTAATTTAAAACAAATAAAAAAATAAAAATATTTTTTATTTTTTAAAAAAATATCTTTAAAACACATAAACAAACATACATTTCGAAGTGTGGTAGAAACAATCATTTCATTATATTATTTTAATTCGCAATACTTTATATCTTAATGAATAAAAGAAAACAGACGGTGAACCACTGAATTTTTTTAATATATTGTATAAATTTGCTTTAAGCCCTGTAACAACTACTTTGTAGTTTGTAGCACGACATTGCCCTTTTTATTTTTTATTTTCTTCGCTGTGGATGAACCATATTTTCAAATTTCTACTGATTTCTGAAAATATTGGCTAAATTTATTTATTTTGGATGAAATTACCAATCAAGTAATGCATTATGAATGATAAAGCTTTTTTTTCCCAATAATATAATTATAGTGCAACTTGAGCACTAAAATTTTCGGTAAATTTAATAATATATTTGATAATGTGATGTGGTGTTTTTTTATAAAATATTTTTGTGTGATTTTCATAATTTTAATCTTTTTAGATTAAAATCACCTAAAAATATTTAGAAATTTATCAATTTTGATACTTTCAAAGTATTTTAAAATCAGTTTCAACAATATTCAAACTTCATTATGAAATGTAGCTTAAATTAATATTGAAATTAAGGTAAGTGACAAAAGTAAAAAGACAATAATAAAGGTCAAAATTCACTATAGATATCCTCACCACGTATTTAATTAGAAGTCCAAATCAGACTTGCAAGAACTAATTGACATGCTTGAAGGAGCTGAGTTCATTTTAATCCCAACAGGAATCAACCTCCCTAGAGCTTGAATTTTCTCTCTCATTTATTCTCTCCACCGGTAAAGAATTGATAAACATATATAAAACTATGTCATTATTACAAGAAGTATTATCGACGAAATGAACTCATAACTAATATTCAGTAGTAGTTTTTATGTTATGACTTGAAAATTGACCTCCCTTTCCCTTTTTTTTTCTTCTATTTTTCTACAAAAATACAACAATTTTTTATTTTATTACAAATCAAGTTCCTATCATTATAAATTTAGCCACCACAATACTTCATTCTATTAGCATGCCTATTCTAGATCTAACTATTTTAAAGATTTTCCACGTTAAATAAGCAAACTTACTTTTTTTTTTGTTGTAAATCATTTTTAAAATGTTAACTATTTTTTGACATTTTGATATAGTATATGCAGTTTGTATGTGTTTACTTATTTTATAGTTTTTTTTCATATAAATTTGTTGTATGAATGTATGATTCGTATATGCTACGGTTTGTTTGAAATTTTAAAAATATATATTTGTTTTTAATTTGATAAAATTGAATTTAATTTTGTAACTTAGATGTTTTGTAATGAAATAAATGATAATTTATTTAATGAATACATTTTATATTTTATTAGTTTCATTATTAAGTTAAAAATTTAACAATAAGTCACTAGGTGTCAACCATAAACAGGTATCTTAGACACAAACACCCTGTCTCAATACAAGCTTGTTGAACATAGTTTTTAAATCAGACCCAGTGATCGACCCAGTATAATGATTGGGTCACGTGTTAGATGGGTTAACCTAAAAAAAATAATTCAAACACAGCTATTATATCCTCTCAAAGAAGTAACCTTAGTCTCCACAAACTCAAGATTAACCCAAAAACACAATCAAACTTTGATTCAAATAGTCACAATTGGTGGATGAATTTTTCAAATAGCAAATCAAACCCTAACTCATGTATATTTGAAATCCCTCTTTTCCCAACTCTCCAAGATGAATCAACTTATTTCTCATTTAATGATTGAGACCCTGATTTATTCTGTATTCTCTTATCCCCTTTGAGAATCGAAAATGTCTCCTCAAAAACCAAGTGTGAAGGAAAGGAAAACTCGGAAACATATATCGACAGAATCTAACATAACTCATCCATTTTATTTAACCGATATCATTCCCATTTATACCTTCTTTCTAATTTAGTAGCCCCAATCCTCTAGAAAGCGCACCCTTTGTTTTTATTTTTTCTCGCATGTAAGAAAAACTAAGAATCTAAATAAAAAAAGAAAAGGATCATCTTTTCTCATCAAATCTCAAACTCATTTGAGTGATTAGGTTTTTTGTGATTCTATCTTTATGTTACAAATGGGTTGACAATAAAAAACTAAAACAATAATGTTTATATATATATATATAAAGTTGGGTTGACCCGCTTGGTCGACCGGGTTTTACCAGGCTAATTTCTTGATTAATTTTTTTATCAACCTGTCCTAGTTCCAACCTCGAGTTAGCCAAATCTTTTATCGACCCAACAGGCTGGGTCAAGTTATAAATCTACATCATCGAATGTAGTGTTGCTTTGCAAAGAACGTATCCATTCTAAGGCAGATGTATATATTAGAAACTACATTTCTTTTGTTTTGGTGGTCCATTAGGGTCCTGGTAGTTGTGGTCCATTTGTTGTGCTAAAAGAGTTACAATAAAGTGTTTGCTCTGAAAATAAAAAATCATGGATGTGGGGAGACAAGAAAACCTACTAGAAATAAAGGATATTGACATTGTATGGTCTAGATGCATAATGGAATCAGAGACTTACATGGAAGGCTGGAAGGGACTCTTTCATCATTGATTGATATATGACGATGACGTTTTGTTTTCCTCAACAACAAAATATCAGTTATAGGCAACGATGTTGTTTATATAAGAGAAGTTGTCAACATACAAATTAGTCTAGGATTCTTACCAGACAGTTTTCTTCTTGAATTCAAATTTAAATTCTAAGATTTAGTTAATAAATAAAAGGGAAGGATTAGCATAAAGGAAGGAAGATTGCTTTAAAGCAAATCACATTCACCAAAAGGCCTAAGCTATCTTGAATCTATCCAAAAAATTTAGTTTAGGATTTTTTATCTCAATTTGTTTTTTTTTTTAATTTTGTTGTTTCAAATTTAATACTTTCTATTTCAATTGTTTCAGTTCAGATTCAATAAAAATATCCCACACATTCTTGTTTTACAATTCTCATCTTAAAAAATAATAATTTATAATCATTAAAAGTATCAAAGTCATATTCTTTGAACAAACATGGCTGAAGGTACTAAAATTTCATAATTAATAAAGATAATTTAGAAAAATATTAAATTGTCCCTCAATTAAATTTAATTTTAACTAGAAAAAAGCTTTATTTTACTTTTAAAAGTAATTTAATTATTTTACTATATTTAAAAAAAATAAAAACTCAAAAACACCTATAGTTATCGATTAAATAAATTTTACTTTTAATAATAATTTATTTATTTTATTGTATTTTTTTTAAAGAAAACCGATCCCTAATCAATTTTATGATAATTATGCAAAAAAAAAAAGTATCACCTCTAATGGCTAGTTTAATGATCTTTTTAAAAGGGTAAAATTACCATCACATTATTTCAATTTATATTGCAATGAATATGCGTTCATAGTATTTCACTGATCTCCTTTCGTTTGTTTTTTTTTTTTTAATGTATATGAGAAAAAATGGAAATTTAGGTGTCCTTTTATCACGTGTAATTTCGCATTCAATTTTCTATAAAACATAGCATATAAGTATTCAAAGTCATTAAGTATGTTCAAGGGGTCTCAATATGATCGCGTGGCCTAATGGATAAGGCGCTCGCCTCCGGAGCGGGAGATTGTGGGTTCGAGTCCCATCGCGATCGTTTTTAGCTATTTTCTCTTATTTGTGATTTTACCCACAAATTTGGCAAAAACATAAAAACTTCACAGCCAGCGCTTAGTTTCCGCAAGAATATTTTCAAACCTCGGCACATTTATCCAAATTATTTATTTTTTCATTGCTTTCTACATTAAAACTTAACAATTTCATTATACAATTATTGTATAAGTAAATAAAAGAATTTGAAAACCTTCATGCATCATGAAATTAGATATATTAATATTTATGTGCATGTTCTTTGATTATAATCAATTAAGTTTTTAACATATATATATATATTAATTTATTTTATTAAATACAAGCATCAAACTTTTCGATTCATAATAAAGAAATTCTTATGATAAAAATAAATTGACAACCCGCGCATGTTTTTGTGTTAAAGTTGCCTTTTACTCTAACGAATTACATGTATTATGACTAATTAATTATAAATTAAAAGAAAATGGGGTTTTATTATATTTTTTATAAAATATTATTTATTAGAATATTGCTTTACTTTGCTCGGTTTATTTTTTATTTTTTCAATAATTTCTTTTAATTTTTTAATATTAAATATTTTTTATATTTAGTTAGCACACTTTTATGATACGAATATTAGGTTTAATGGGTTAACCCGATTGACTTAATTTTTTTAATTTTATTCTTTAATATTGATTTTATTGAAAATTAAACTTTATTATTTGTTTTGTTACTTTTTATTAGGTCATCTAATCTCATAACCTGAAAATAGTGCAACTTGGGTTAACTAGAGTTGTCTTAGATTATTTTTTGTGTCTTTTATTTAATTAAAATTTTTTAATGTTATCATTCAATATTGGATTGGTCAAAATTGAGTTTTATAATTTATTTTAATATGCTTTTTATAATATCATCTTAATCGTATGATCAAGGTCACAAGTTTTGACATTTTTAACCTTTGCTGAATCAAGTTGTTTTTTTTTTCTTTCTAAAAGTTTATATTAGTCTCATGACTCAGGTTGTGAATCCTTTAATATTGAATTTGCTTTTTATTGGATTGTTTATGTCTCATGACTCACATTACAAGTTTGACAGGTTAATCTAATTGACTTTTTCTCTCTCTTTCTTTGAATTTTATTTTTTTTTGCAATCTCATAATTTGTTTCAACTTATTTTTTAATAGATTATCCTTCTCTCATGACTCAAGATTGTGCTTAATGATTAACTCGAGTTGAATTATTTTATTTATTTAATTAAATTTGTTACAAATTTCATTATTCAACATTAGTTCAGCAGAGTTGATTGAAAATCAAGCTTTATAATTTGTTTTTACTTTTTATTTATGAGGCTATCTCATTCTCAAAACTAAAGATATGAATTTAACAAGTTAATCCAAATTAAATTAGGTTATTTTTTTAAATTTTATATAAGTTCATTGTTGTTTGATGACCCGGGTAACAATTTGGTGAATTGATTCATTTTGTTTTTTATGTTGTTTTTTAATTTTTTTAATCTCATCCTCTAATATAAGACTGATTATAAATTATAATTTATAATTTACTTTTTCATAGGGTTATCTTTATTTTATAAGTTAGATTGCAAGTTTGAAATGTTAATTCAAGTTGTTTTTAGATTTTTTTTATTAATTTTTTAATATTTTTTGATTGAAAATTAGACTTCATAATTTATTTTAATTTTTTTATATGGTTATCATAGTCTTATAACTCGAGTCAAGAATTTAACTCGAGTTATTTTAGATCAAATCAATATATTATTATTTTAATATTAAAATATATCATATTAAAATTTTATTTAGTTAAATATTATTTTCACGGATTGTATATTAGATACACCTTCATCGGATTTAATTTTTTTTACTAAAAAAATTAGTAATATAACTTTTTTTATATTTAAAAAAAATTAACTTCACCCACGGTATATCACGAATAATTCTTCCACTGAATGCTATTTCTCCTAGTGGTGCATGATCAAAGGGAAGCCTTCGAAAAAATTTTCATTGTTTAAATTATAACAATTACTTTGGATCGAGAGTCAAGATTTTTATATCTACAACTGTTCCTAAGGTCTTTGGCAATGGATAGCTTCGTGTATATATATACACTTCCTTTTCTTCAGGCTTTTTTTTTTCCCCTTGAAATACTTAGAAGTAAGGGTATACAAAGTATTTTAATTTTTTAATTTTTTTATTTAAATACAAGCATGCCTTGTTTTTCTATTTAAATACTTATATGTATGAAATTTAATCGATCATGTACCTCCGTTTGTTTTGTTATTAGAATGTTGATATGATAATTAACTTTCTATCAAGTAAATTGGGGTTGAGATTAATTTAATACATATTTTTTTTAGAATAATGGCACATGAAATACTTGTAATTTATTATTTTTTTTCTTTATATACCTAAACTTTTATTGTTTTTCTATTTAAGCACTTGTACTCACAATATTTAATCAACTGAGTATCTTAGTTTTTGTTTAAGTAATTTTGAATTTTATTTATTTATTAGAATGTTTTTTAGCAATTGTGAAAACTTTGTCTACCAATTCTTATTTTTTCATCTTAAATGAAAAATATAATATTGTCAATTTGAATAAAAACACTTAATAAAAACAAATGTAACCATTTACCTTATAGAGCTATATATATATATGCATATGTATATGTATGTATATATGTATATGTATGTATGTATATATGTATGTATAACGTTCACCTCATAAACAATTATCTAAAATAATGTAATTTTAATGCACTCTTGATCATGCAAAATAGCATAGTTTTGGTCGATGTTAACTTTCATTCTCTTAAACTCAAGAATTTGAACTTTTCAAGAGCTAAAGAATTAATTTAATTTTAAATTATTAAATAAAATTTTTTTAAACTTGAAATTTGTATAAAATCACATTATTTTATGTTTATTTTTTATTAAATCAACAGAGATAATAAGATTTAAATTCGTGATCATTTAGTTATTAAGATTTTGATACTATATTAAATAATTAATTTAATCTAAAAATTTAAATTATTAAGTTAAATTTTCTTATATTAATCTCATATTAGAAAGAGAGAGAGCAGAGTAAAAAGGGAGACAATTTAGCCTTCACATGTTTTTCAAGGAAATTTATTTCAAGTTATTTTCCAGAGGAAGGCAACAACTCTAAAACTCACACCAAACACTGCCACAGAAAGTTACTTCCAGGAAACTTTGTTTCGACATTTATTTATAATTTTTATTAAACTCATTAATCCAACAAATACTTCCATGTATAAAAGGTATTTTATTGTATTCAAATAAACGTGAACACGTCTCATTGAATTCGGCTATGAGAGGGATTGGAGCCGACCTCATTGGTTTAAATCTTTAGCATTATGGTCAAATTCCATGAGACGAGGAAAGTCAAGTAGAGCCGGCTTCAGTTAAAGGTCACTTCAAATAATTTAATGCTAATTAAAAACTTTAATAATAAAAAAAAATATATTTGTTAATCATGCTTTATAAAATAAAAATTGTTTTCACTTAACAAAAGACTCCAAATATAAAATTAAAATTATTCAAGGCTCCACTTGTTAGACATATACATGTGTGTGTGTACATTTGAAAAAAATCTTATTTATAGTTTTATCAAGATTCTTATTAATTTTAAACATTTTCCAGTCAACAAAAAATACTTTTTAGTCAACGAAAAATATTTTTTGATTCTGGTCAATTGAAAACACTTTCTAATCAATAAAAAATATTTTTTATTGAAAGAAAAATTTAGATTAGTTTTCAGAAAAGTATTTTTCTTTTTAACTGTTTTTGTTTTCTGAAAAGTGGTTTTCGGAAAAATACTTTTCAAACTTTCTTATGTTTATTTTTCAAAAAGTGGTTTATAAAAAATCACTTTCTAAATTTTCTTATGTTTGTTTGCTATTACAAAAGTTGGTAAATAAAAAATAATTTTCAATCAAAGAAAAATTTGGCTTGATTTTTAGTAAAGCGTTTTCCTGAAAAATTTGAAAGGAGAACACTTTTTGAAAGTTGTGAAGAATTTAAAAATATCATTATTTACTGATTATATCAAATTTGATCCTCAAACTTTTGATTGCTATATATATATATTGTTTTGAATATTTATTTTTCAATTTCATTTCTTAAAATTTAATTTTTATATTAACTTTGGTTCTTATTTTTATAATTGTTATTTACTTTTCTTCTATTATTTTTTTATTGAAATTTTTTATCTATCAAATTTGAACCTCATTCTTTTGATTGTTATTTTATCTGAAATACTTTATGAAATGTTAATTATTATTATTTTAATTTCTTCATTTTTTTAGATTTGATATTTATTATTTTGATTATTATTTATTTTATTTGAGATAATTTATGAAATTAGTTTTTTAAATTTTATTATTATTCAACCTTTTAATTTGTAAGATTTGTTCCTCATTATTTTAATAAACTTAAAAAAATAAAATATTAATAAATTATTTTCTAATTTATTTTTCATAACATAACTAAATACTGAAAAGTGTTTTTCAATTCATTTTCTATAATACTACCAAACATTAAAAAATAATTTACTTTTTAGTAATTCACTTTCTAAAAATTTATTATTTTTTAAAAAATAATTTTCTTCCAAGATAAACATAGGCTTAAATCGGCTCTGAAACATAATCTTACCCATGCATCACTAGTTTTGACGAGTTTATGTTGTATAATAATACTAGGCTCTCAAGTATACTTATGTAATAGGTATGGACCGACCATATGCAGCCCAGGTTTAGAAGCACTATAAGACTTTAGGTTGTATTTCGGAATTAAATTATGACATAATTAATCTTTGATTAAACTAAAAGATTCTAAAACTCTAAGGTCAAAGCCAAATCTCTCCGTGTATCTTTCTTTGATTTTCATGTTTCCATCGATCTCTCCACTTCTTTCCTTGAAAGGTAATCAAAAGCTTCCGAAGCAAAATGTGAATGCTGAAATATACGCAACGTGCCCGGGAGCTGGCCGACCAGAGAAGGAAGTGGGGGGAAGGAAATGTTTGTTTTAGTGTTAAAAGAATATTTTTAATTTTTATTTTTTTTTATTTTAGACCGTTCATATTAAAATTAAATTTTAAAAAATAAAAATGAATATTATTTTAATATATTTATAATAAAAATCACTTTAAAAAAACTACTGCAATACACAATTAAAAAAAGAAAAATAAACCCAAGATTTTTTACAAAAACTTGGCGTGATCCGATTAGCTTATAGTTCGGCATTATATGATATGGTTGGATAATAATGTAACCAGCATTTGTTTAATAAGGTTATATCGATAAATAATTCTTTATTTCTTTCCTTAGAATCACCGTGATAAAAAATGTAAAAATACAGAGCAGCTATCATCTCTAGAAACACTAGATCGTGAGTGCCACCAAAATATTAAGAAAGGAACCGTTATTTTCGTCAAACTAAGTAACAGCAGTGGCATATAAAGTAAATAAACTGGAAAAACATCAAGAATCTAGTAACTTCAAGTTGTTTGTTGACTATTTAGCACATGTAAGAGAATGTATATGGGCACAGAGAGAGAGAGAGAGAGAGACAAAAGGCCAATCCTTCTATTTTGTCAAAAAAATTACAAGTTTCAAATTTTGAGCACAAAAAATTCAAAAAGCAAACAAAACCCATGATGAATATGAGATAAATGTATTTGCTTTGTTGTAGTTATTTGAGCTTGTAGAGAGACCCTTGACTCACTCCCTCTTGAAGCAAAAGCCAAAGCTTTGAGTTAGATACCCTTTCTCCTTATATTTCAGGTATTTATGTTATAAGGCAAGTTCTTTTCTTTTCTTTTTAATTGTTTCTTTTTGGGTTTTACTTGTTGATCTGAGAGAAATGAAGTTTTGGGTTTTTTTTGTGAATTATTTAATTGTTCTTTTTTTTTTTTTAGATTTTGAGCTATTCGATAATTAATTTAGATTTTTTTTTGGTTGGGAATTTGGATAGTTAATTTATGCTGATATATCATACGACCACTTTAAGTTTGTGTAGTTTCTAACTTTATGAGGTGGTGGTTGAATTTTGAGTCTGGATGGGTTACTTTGTAACCACTTCTATCTGTAACTTTTTGGAGGTTTTATTGTGTTTATCTATGTTTGAAGTTCAGTAGGATCCTCCTAACTTTGATAATATTTGATGACTGCATGTGATTTGAATGAGTCCCAGTTTGAAAATTGTTTTGTTTGCCTTGCTGTGTGGATTTCTGTTCTATTACTTGTAATGTATCATTTTTCTGAAGATCTGAGGGTTCTTGACGCGTTTGCATGTGTTTGCTGTTCTTTTTTTCAGGAAATTTAGCAAATCATTGTGATCATAAACCTTGTTGTGAGCGGAGTTTGTGTGCTGGTATGTAGTTGATGGACTGATTTTGTGAGTATTTGGTGATGGCACTGGGTTTAATCCGCTTGATTCCAGTTAAGTTGAGAAGTATTTAAATAATGTTGTGATGGAAGAGTCAGATATATATAAACAACATCAATACAATTATGGGGATCCTAGAGATGAGATATCCCAGCCTACTTCTCAGGCATATACCTCAGACCCTTCAAGTAGCAGAAATTCCAATACAAGAGTTCCTGACCTAAATGTACCACCACCAGAAGTTAAACCTGTACATAACTATTCCATTCAGACAGGTGAGGAGTTTGCTCTTGAATTTATGCGTGATCGGGTCATTCCTAAGAAGCCTCTCATTCCAAATGCTATTGGCGATCCCAACTATGTGACTGGTTATCTGGAACTAAAAGGTATTTTAGGCATTAGTCATACAGGGTCTGAAAGTGGTTCAGATATTTCGTTGCTAACCATGGTAGAGAGAGGTCAAAAAGACTTTGAGAGGATGGACTCATCTTTACAAGAAGAGAGAAGCAACTATGGATCAATTCAGTTGGCACCAAGAACTTTATCTGGTTATGAAAGCCATGGAGCTCTGCATGGCTATGCCTCCTCTGGAGCCTCCGATAGCTTCTCTGGGAAAATGAAAGTTCTCTGCAGCTTTGGTGGTAAAATCCTACCACGGCCAAGTGATGGACAGCTGAGGTATGTTGGAGGTGAAAAGCGCATTATGTGTATCGCAAGGGACATTTCTTGGCATGAGTTTAAGCAGAAAGCTTTAGCAATATATTACGAAGCTCGAGTCATAAAATATCAGCTTCCTGGTGAAGATCTTGATGCCTTGGTTTCTGTTTCATGTGAAGAGGATCTGGTGAATATGATGGATGAATGGAGTGAAATTGAAGATAGAGAAGGATCACAAAAACTCAGATTGTTTCTGTTTTCAATGAGTGATTTGGAAGATGCTCAACTGGGCCTGGGCAGTGCAGAGGGTGATTCTGAGATTCAGTATGTAGTTGCTGTCAATGGCATGGACATGGGATCCAGAAGAGGATCATCCCTGCATGTTTTGGCAAGCTCTTCAGGAAACATTGACAGGGAGACGACCGGTGTTGCATCTGCTGGGGTCAGTGCTTCACCTTTGGTTGGCACTTACCACTCTTCTCAGCCTACTCTTCAAAGTTCCTCTAATGCCTACGAGACCTATCCACAATTTTATCATGACCAGATGATGGATCATAGAGACACTAAGCATGTCCCATTGCACTATCACCATCATTCCTCTAACAGCTCTCCTCTCAGAGAAATCCCTTATTCAAGGCAACTTCAAGGGCATATGAATGAAGAAGCAGGTTTTTACGAAGGACATCAATGTATTAGCTTTCAGAAAAAGAATTCACAGATGCCAGGAAAGGAGGTGAATCCAAAACCCGCTGGTTTAGTTCAGCAAAAGATTGACTTGGGAAAAACTCACGTGATAGAGAATATTTACCCTGCTCCAGTTGATGAAGTACCAGTACCAGCTGCTGTGCCAGAAGGAGATCTAAGTACCATACCATCAAAATATGAGGGGAAACACCAAGAACCAAGGAAGGTTTCTTCTTTTGTTGATGATGTGAATCAAGTGCAGGTTCCTAAATCTCTTGAAGATGATCAACACTCCACACCCAGTGGTGCATCTGGTCTAGGAAATGCTGATTCTACTTCGAATCCAGTTGACATGAGCTATCTTGAGCCATCAATACCTCCTCAGAGGGTTTATTATTCGGAGAGAATACCCCGGGGTCAAGCAGAGTTACTGAACAGATTATCCAAGTCTGATGATTCACTTGGCTCTCAGTTGCTCATTTCTCATTCACATCCAGGCATCACCGAGAACAATCCAGTTTTGGAATCAGTGGAAAATTTGGATGAGAATAATTTGGTTGCCCAAACTGAACACTTCATTTCAACTGCAAAACCATCATGTGCAGACTCTCAAATCATAGATGATGGAGTTGCTCAATTTCAACAACATAGAGAGCTTTCTGATGCCAGTTCTCAGATGAATAACAAGCTCCCTGATTCTGAACAGGTGTCAGATTTTGGGTTCAAGCAGGCAGTTGCTAAGAATGTTGATGAAAATGATTCTGCAAACAGGGATAGGATTCTCAAGGAAGACTTTGAGACAGATTTGGTCACTGGTAATCATAGGAAACTCCCAGCTGATGTAAAGGGAGAAGTGGGATCTGGACATCTGGCTGTCCACCAAGTAACTTGTGTTGTGCAGCATAAGGATCCTACAGCTGATCTTCCAGATGACTTGAATGAGATGACAGTCAGGGATGTCTCTGATAAGGACAGTCTGGGACATTTTCAGCCATTTTCTTGGACAGATAGCTCAGCTAAAGTTGTTGCAGAAGGAATACCCCCTGTCACTGTTTCAGCCACCAAGCAGGCAGAAATCCAAATTGATATAAATGATAGATTCCCTCGTGATTTCATTTCTGAAATATTCTCAAAAGGGATATTTACTGAGGAAACCCCTGGTCTTATTCCACTACACAGTGATGGTGCAGGTGTGAGTGTAAACATGGAAAATCATGAGCCAAAGCACTGGTCATATTTTCAGAAGCTGGCAAAGGAAGAGTTTGTTCAAAAAGATGTTTCTCTTATTGATCAGGATCATCTAACTGCTTCATCTCTGCTTACAAATGTAGATCATAAATATTATCATTTCACACATTTGGCAGAAGGTGGAGATTCAGTGGGCCGTGATTATTCCCAAATTATTTTTGGCCAAGACAATCAGAATAATTTACCTGGAATGGTAGGAGCTGATTCTACAATGATGTCTGATTTTGATCATTCTGAATTAAAGGAGACGGAAAGTATGCAGTTTGAGGCTATGATGGAGAACCTACAGTCTCCAGGTTCACAGTATGAGGTATGTCTTCTCAATTGTAATTTGATTTGAAAACTTATTTCCTAGCATGCCAACCGAACTTCACTCTGATGCTCATAGGATGGGAAGTTGGATAACAAGAATGATGGCCTTCCTCCTTGCGATCCTTCTCTGGGAGATTTTGATATCAATACCTTGCAGGTATGCACTGGTTACATTTACCCATCTTTATTATGATGCAAAGTTTGTCTGTCCTGTTTTTAGTGTTTGAAAGAAATTCTACTCACGCATGCTTAAAATATTCAATCTATAATACAATATGAAAAGTAACCAAACCTAGAGAGAGGGTACAATGTGCTTTCTGATTAGTTTCCTTCTCTCCTTTCTACTTTTGTGATGCATATATGACGACCATGCAGGAACATATGGATTTAGTGTTCCTTTCGCATGCTTCTGCCTTCCATCTTGTGCTTTAAGATTAGTTTAATTTACTTTTTTCCTGAAAATAACATCCATTTTATTCTTTTTTACTCTTTTCCGGGTGATATATCAGGTAATAAAAAATGAAGATCTTGAAGAGCAGAGAGAATTGGGTTCTGGCACTTTTGGAACTGTGTATCATGGAAAGTGGAGGGGCACTGATGTTGCCATTAAGAGGCTAAAGAAGATCTGTTTCACAGGTCGATCGTCAGAGCAAGAGAGACTGGTAACTTTTGCTCAACTCTTGATATGCATTTTCAATTTTTTTTCCTAAAAATAATTGTGTGCTATGGACAGTTCTTAAATTCTGACTTTTTCCTTTATTTCAGAATGAATTCTTGAATATATACAGCATCTACAGATCTATATTAGGACAGCTATTAACTACACATCAATAGGTATTATTGCTAGTTTCTGATTTATAAGAAAGATATCTGATTTTCTGTTTTTACTCCCTACAAATCAGCTTTAAATCTGCCGTAATTACTAAAGAATCTTCAACACTTCCTCTCAAGCTGGATGGAAGAGATCTTTCATTCCCAGCTTGTCCAAAATGGTTTTGAACACAGGATTCTGAACACCTTTAGTAAGTATATCAGCTAGTTGATTCCCGGTAGGCACATAAGGAGTGCATATCAATCCACTCTCTAACTTTTCTTTGATGAAATGTTTGTCTACTTCCACATGTTTAGTTCTATCATGTTGCACTGGATTGTGTTCTATTGCAGTGGTAGCTTTATTGTCATAGTACAACTTCATTGATTCTTCCCACTTGATTCTTAAATGTTCTAGGATAATCTTCATCCATAGTAACTCACAAATTCCTAGTGTCATTGATTTGAATTATGCTTCTGCACTTGATCTTGACACAACACTCTATTTTTTGATTCTCCATGTCACAAGATTTCCTCCCAATAGAGTACAATAACCTGATGTTGATCTTCTATCTGTTAATATACCAGCATAGTCTGCATCTGTATAGCATTCAAAATTTAGAGTCCCATGATTTTTACACAAAATTCCTTTTCCAGAAGTAGACTTCAAGTATCTAAGGAGTCTATACACTGCATAGAGATGTGAATCTTTTAGGTTGTGCATAAATTGACTCATCACACTCATAGCATAAGCAATGTCTGGACGAGTGTGAGCTAAATGGATCAACTTACCAACTAACATTTGATATTGACCCTTGTCAGTTGTGGCTCCTTCTGCATCATTCTCAAGTTTGTGCTTTAGATCAATAGGTGTTTCATATGGTCTGCAGTCTACCATTCCTGTTTCCTTTAGAAGGTCAAGAATATACTTTTGTTGAGAGATAAAAATCCCCGTTTCTGAATGTGCCACTTCTATGCGAAGAAATTATTTCAACTTCCCCAATTCCTTGATTTCAAATTCTGTTGAAAGTATCTTTCTCAACTGATCTCTTTCCGCAAAGTTATCACCAGTTATCATAATGTCATCAACATAAACAATCAGAATAGTAACCCCCCCTGAAATGGAGTCTTTGATGAACAAAGTATGATCTCCTTGGTTTTGCCGATATCCCATAGAAACCATGGCTTTGGTGAACCTTTAAAACTAGGCTCTAGGAGACTGTTTTAAGCCATAGAGAGCCTTCTTTAGTCTGCAAACCTGGTTGGGAAGAAGGGAGTGATTGAATCCTGGTGGTGGATCCATATAAACCTCTTCTTCCAACTCTCCATGTAAGAAGGCACTCTTAACATCATATTGCTGCATACACCATCCAAGATTAGTGGATAAAGAAACAGAATTTGAATGGTTTTCATCTTAGCAACTGGAGCAAATGTCTCTTGATAGTCTATCCTAAATGTTTGTGTAAATTCTTTTGCAACTAGCCTGGTTTTATACCTTTATATTTCAGGGCTTGCAAGAGAGTCAAATCAGGCTGTATCCTTCTTCTATATACCTGAAGAGGTCTGTTAGTAGTAGTTTCTCCCTACAGAGTAATATTTGGAGACTTATAGGATGGTGAAATGGGAGATGATTGCTGCCTAGATGGGATTTGGAATGAAAAAATATCGAAGTCATTGTTAATCTTATCTTCTGTGTTGTTTTCCTCCCCTTGAAGAGAAGATTTGTTGAAGAAAGACTGATTTTCATTAAAACTTACATCCTTTGACACAAGAAATCTCTTTGAAGATGGATGATAACATTTGTAACCTTTTTGTGTGATTAATATCCTATGAAAACACTTAAGAGCTCTAGCATCAAGTTTGTCTCGTTAATGTTAATGAATGTGAACATAGGTGACACACCTAAAGATCCCTGGGGGAATTTTAAAATAAAAATTATTCTTTAGAAAGAATTCTGACAAATAATTTAAAGGACTTTTGAAACCAATAACTTTTGAAGGTATTTGATTTATCAAATACGTAGAGGTTAAAACTGCTTCTTCCTAATAATTTTTTGGAACTTGATGTTGGAAAAGTAAAGCTCGAGTAGTTTCAAGGAGATGTCTATTTTTTCTTTCTGCTAACCTATTTTGTTGGGGAGTATTAACACAAGATGATTGATGAATTATCCCTTCTTTTTCAAAGTATGGTGATAAAATCTGATTAAAGGAGTCCCTAGCATTATCAGTTCTAAAACCTTTAATGCTAACCCCATATTAATTCCTTATCATATTTGTAAAGTTTGGAAGGATATGACTCACATTAGATTTGTTTTAAAAAAGGTAAACCTAAGTCATTCGGGTGCAATCATTAATAAATGTTACAAAAACTTTTGCTCCTGAAATATTAGGAATGTTATATGGACCCCATATATCTGAGTGAATTATAGTAAATAGAGACTCGAATCTTGAATCACTTATAGAAAAGGCACTCTATACTGCTTTGCAAATTCATAGATTTCACAATGAAATTGTTCAACATTAAGATTTTTAAATAAAGATGCAAACATGTTCACAAGAGTCTTAAATGATATATGTCCTAAACGATGATGATGATTCCAAACATCATTTTTATTAGAATTAACTGAAATGAATGATAGAGAAGGGGAGTTTTATTAGAATTAACTTAAATGAATGATAAAGAAGGGGAGTTACTACTGCTGCCTTGCACTCCAAGCATGTACAACCCATCCTTGACTCTAGCTTGTCCAAGTGTCCTCCTCGTAGCTAGGTCCTGAAATATGCAGTGAACAAGGAAGAAAGTTACACTACAATTTGTCTTTAATTAGTTTTTAGATAGACAACAGATTTGCAATAAGATTGGGAACATGTAATGCTCTTTTAAGAGTAAATACAGGATTAAGAGGGATTGTTCCCTGGCGTGCAACTGTGGTTAGAGATCCATCAGCCACTGTGATTTTTTTACTGGTAAGACAAGGTTGATATGATGTGAAGGCACTTGTGAAATAAGTCTTATGGTCTATTGCACCTGAGTCAATGACCCAGATGCTGGAATGGTTCTTGTTTGAGGCACTAAAAACATGGGAAATTGGAATTTTACCATTTGAGCAAGAGAGTATGATCCAGATGGTTTCTCCATTGTGTTGAGTAAGGTTCTTAGGCGTTCAATCTCATCTTTGTTGAATCCTCTCACCTCTAGGGTGCTGGACTTATGCTGCCTCTTCTGAATTTGTTAAGAGTACATGTCCTCTCAATTGGCTTCATTTGTATCCTCCATTACATCCCATCCTTGGTGTTTTTCCATGGAATTCCCAGCAGGTCTCCTTTATATGACCTGTTTTCTTGCAATAGTTATAAAATTGATCATCTTTAAAGAATTTTCTCCCTTCAGTCTTCACCACTTCTGCACCATTCATGGCATCATTTTTGTTTCTGCTATTAGTTATCATCATAGCAGAATCTTTAGTATTTGGGACCTCAAGCATCACAGTTCTCCTTCCTTCTTCAGCCTTTATTACTGAGAATACCTCATTGAGTGCGGGCAGAGATTCCTTTCCAAGTATTTGGACTCGTATTTGATCACATTCTATGTTGAATCCTGCAAGAAATTCAAAGATCCTTTTTCTTTCTACATAATTCTTTAAAATCACAGCATCAGCACTACACTGAATCTTAAAATCTTGATAATAGTCCAATTCCAACCAGAAATTTTTCATAGTATTGTAATATTTAACAACCATGATATTACCTTATTTGGCCATTGAAAGCTTCATCTTATTTTTATAAATTGACGCAGCATCCTTCACTTTAGAGTAGGTCTGTCTCACTGCATCTCATATGTTTTTTACTGTAACTAGAAACATACAAGGCCCACAGACTTCTGACATAATAGAGTTCCATTGCCATGACATAATCATGGAGTTGTCTTCATCCCAAAGTGTAAACTTTGGGTCTTCTGGACTAGGAGGATTGTCCATCAAATGATTAATCTTTCCCTTTCCTTTGAGAAAGGTTTTTATTATCTGTGACCACTTTAGATAGTTTCTTTCATTCAATCGATAAGATGATTGTAAACTCTGGAATTCCCCTGATATTTGGGTTTCTTTTGTAGTGTTTTCAGACGTGTTTTTTTTTTATCTGGACAGGTTTGCTAGAGCAAGTGACTAGAATTGTCAGGAAAAATGGGAAGAGAGGAGGGGAAATCCCAATAGGCTTAGGAAAAAAATCGGCTCGGTTTAGGCTCTAATTCCATATGAAGAGTTTTAAATTCTGGCTTCTCCCTTTATTTTGGAATGAATTCTTGAATATATATAGCATCTACATATCTATATTAGGACAGCTACTAGCTACACATAAATAGGTATTATTGCTAGTTTTTGATTTATAGGAAAGGATATCTGACTTTCTGTTTCTACTCTCTACCAATGAGTTTTAAATCTGCCTTAATTACTTCAGAATCTTCAACATGTCCTATTTTATCCCGTAGCCGTCATTGATTTATAAAAAAAAGAGGAGGCCAATTCAATAAGTCTTCATTAGTATTCAACAAGTACACTGGCTTCTAGTTTCCTTTATCTTCTTAAATGCTTTCTTAGCTTGATGTTAAATAATCTATTTTCACTGGCTTCATCAGACCTTGGAGTTTTGGCGGGAAGCTGGCATCCTTTCAAAGCTCCACCATCCAAATGTTGTTGCATTTTATGGTGTTGTTCAAGACGGACATGGGGGGACATTAGCTACTGTAACAGAGTACATGGTTGATGGTTCTCTTAGAAATGTTTTACTTCGCAAGGATAGGTATGTTGTGCACTCTTGCATTTCTCTGAATTCCAGTTTGGCATATTCCTGCTAATTTGCAATTTCATGCACAGGCAGTCGATTGTTTTGTCTTCTCCTGTTTATTATTTCATTAAATATTAACTTGCAGGTATCTAGATCGTCGCAAGAGACTTCTCATCGCTATGGATGCTGCTTTTGGAATGGAATATCTGCATTCAAAGAATATTGTACATTTTGATTTGAAATGTGACAACTTGCTTGTAAACTTGAAAGATCCCCAACGACCAATCTGCAAGGTAAGTTCTAGTAGTATGAACAAAAAAACTGATTGCATCGAATGATTGAGTACTTAATATAAAACATTCTTATGAATGGATGTTCCAGGTTGGTGATTTTGGCCTGTCAAAAATCAAACGAAATACTTTGGTTTCTGGAGGTGTAAGGGGAACTCTACCATGGATGGCCCCCGAGCTTCTAAATGGAAGTAGTAATAAGGTTTCTGAAAAGGTAAAGGCTTCCATCTTAAAATTAGCTGTCTGAAAAAGATTATAATGTTGTAGAGTTGATGTAGATTTTTGTCCCATGTACACCTCGGCTAAATTTGTAACTGACATGACTGAATTTTCAATTCACTTGTTGCATTTGGTGGTGGAAAACTTTATCTGAATATCTACTTTTTGTTTCTTCTAGTTTGTGAAAAGTTTCTAAGCTGGTTTAGGTTTAAAAAAATTCGTCCTGCACATGCTGCCTTATATTTGACAGATATGGAACTTGGTTCATGCAGGGGTTTATTTCTCTTCCTTCTTTTCTTTTCCCATCATTTGTAGTCCTTGTTGTTTAATGTCCCTTATGATCAGTTTCTAATCTCTAATTGATCACAGGTTGACGTGTTCTCTTTTGGAATTGTCCTTTGGGAAATTCTCACTGGTGAGGAGCCCTATGCCAACATGCACTATGGTGCGATTATAGGTATGAGTTTTGTACACGATTCTTTTGTGTGTTGTTCATGCATGATTGCGTGCAAATGACATATTTCTTTGGGTTGTGCCTGAATCCCAAGATTGCAGCACCATTGTGAAACTGCAGTTACTAAAAATGCTGCTGGCTATGCTAGTATACGATTGAATTTGTCTTTCAATTCTCATAGATTTGTTGCACTAAATGGATGCATGCATGTGATTCATAATTATTTCAGGAAGTAATTGTGGGATAATTTAAAAAGGAACAATAGGTGTTGCAAAGAAAAATTTCTTGAAAAATCGGTCGATGTTGGGGTTTTTTTTTTTTTTTATTCTGTAATAATAGACTCTTGTTTCCTGTTCTGAATTGAGTATAGTTCCGTAATGGTATCAAGACTTTGAAGGTTCTATGCCAATGGGCTAATTTCACTTCTGGATTTCAAACTAACCTCTGGAAATCAGAATAACTATTTACATTATTTGCTGCAATTGTACATTGAATCTAATCTTCTGTCATGTCGTGTACAGTTGATGTCAGTTGCATTTATAGTCTATGCTGTCGAAATTTATGTGAGTATCTATCCTGGTGTGTAGGGGGGATTGTAAACAACACGCTGAGACCAACTATTCCAAGTTATTGTGATTCTGAATGGGGAATACTAATGGAGCAGTGCTGGGCCCCAAATCCTGGAGTTAGGCCTTCCTTCACAGAAATTGCCAGTCGTTTGCGCATAATGTCAGCAGCTGCTAGCCAAGGCAAAGGACACGGAAACAAGGCATCAAAGTAGTGGTTTCACAATTTCTAGTTATCGCCTTCCCCTGATTTGTGTCATCCTAAATCGATTCCTTGAAGTCTACGCTCAAAAGAGAGACTTGTATCGTGTTAGAAAGGAGAAATCGGCTTCCATAATGTTTTTGAGATGGGAGTAGATTCTCTTACAATAATGTGATGAGTATTGTTTTATTTCAGTTATTCCAGACTGTTACATAGTCATTGAATTCTATACTCAGAAAAGGAATTCCAAGGTGTTTTCCCGTCTTTGCGTCTCAAATGGGTTGTTACCGTTGGTTGGTTGCTTGCTCTGACTGATAGGCTCTGTACTTCCCCACATGGATCCCATGAAACCAGAATGTTAGAAGCGCATGAAAGAGCAGTCATTTATTTGTGAAGAAACAGCAACTGTAATTTATAAGGTTCCAATATACGCGCTGCTGTGGATTTACACTATCACCTAATCAATCCTGAGTCTTGACTCGAAGGTACCAGGCACCATCTAAAAATGTGAACTAGAATGATCCATATTGCAATGATAACACAATTCAAGAAATTGCAAAACTTCTGTGAGAAAAATGGGTAGAATCTTTTCGGGAATATCTGGATCGTCATTAAAGCAGCAAATCCACTTTATTATCTAAATGAATATCCGGACATCATTAAAGCAGCAAATCCGCTTTATTATCTAAATGTTAATACTATATAAAGCAGCAAAACCTCGGCAGGCATTAGGAGGAAGAAAGGTTGTGCACTTGCCATGCAGATGCTAGCATGATAGGCCGGCCTTTCCATCCAAGGAGGAGACAACCCTTTTCGGTGGCTAAAGTGTAACCATCAATGCCATAAACAGAGAGCATCATTCTAGCTTGGCTCATGCATTTCAACCCCATTACTTGAAAGCCTGCTCGGGATAATTGCCTTCTCCATTGATCTGCTCTTTCATGTCTCTCAATCCTGTTAGAACCTTCATAAGCTATGATATTGCAAATCTCCGTAGAAAATTGAACCTTTTCCATCTTTTTCCTCTGTGGGCTATTTCTCGGAAGACTAGCTTCAAGGGAATCAAAAATGGCAGAGTAGTAATGAAGAGATTCAATAAATCTTCCAAGAAAGAAGGGACCATTGTGGTTTGCGTCTTGTTCTACCACGGTAAGCAATGTCGGATTTAAATTCTTTATTGCTTGGAGGATTGCCTTGAGAGAGCCTCTACTCTCTTTCACAAACTTGTGCAAGTGCATTATGCTATTCACAAATAATGCCTCCCCTTCTCTCAAGCTAAGATTCTCAGTGGTTAAAAGCGATGGCGAAACTGGCTCTGAAACCAAGTTAAATTCCAAACGGATGCCTAATGAGCTAGCCTCCTCGGCAAGTTCTTTCATGCTAGCTTCAAGCTCTAACAGATTATGACCATCTATCAATCCTGTGATTCGGAGTTTCGGAGGGCCTTCAGGCCTTGAAGCTAGAGTTCTCATCAAAGAAGGCCACTGAAGGGCGTGCTCCATTCCTAGATCAATGATATGCAAAGAGTCCTTTTCTTGTGCTGCCTGACATATAGCTTCATTTGCAGCCATGAAACCAAAAGCGATATACGGAGTTGCTTGATGAAGAAGTTGAAAAGCTTCCATTTTCTCTGCCCTAACGATCAATGATCTATCCATAGCACCCCCAATTGTGAATGTCCCATGTGCATTCACATTATTAAGATGTGATAATCTACATTTCAATCCCATAGCGAAGCAATAAGAAACCCTCTGCAAAGAATCACCCCATGGACTAACTGAAGGCCAAATTTGGCTAAGCATTGTTTCTGCTAGCCGTGTGTCTCTGCAGCCCAGAGCCTCAGCACAAGCCAACAACAAGTGTACCAAATGAAGGCCTTGATCTACACCCTGAGTCATCTCTTCCACTCTAGGCTCCATACCAGAAACAGCTTCAAGACCTTCGAAAGAGCTGCTCATCTCCAATTCATCACTTCCTATATTCATCTCTGGAACGTCTTGAAAAACATCATTCACCATGGAAAATGCCTCTATATGATCATCTTGGAGGTGATTGAAATCCTGGTTCTTCTTAAAGGACTTGTCATCCTTTTCACCGTCTTGATCCACGTTAATAAAGCTATCAACCAATTCATCCACCTCAGAATCAGCCATGTGAGGAAGGCTAGTGCTGTCATCATCAGGAGAAAGAAGTTCAATCTCACTGAATGTGATCTCCTCCCAGCACTCTTCTCCTTGTTCCAGCTCCATTCTAGCAGGACAAAACCTTCTAATGGCAAGGTCATGGTTGAGACTCTCGTGCATCGAGAAGGAGAGCCAGTCATTCATGCCTTCCATTGCTTCTTGAAGGAGCTCAGCTGAAGGGAACGATATGGCCAAGGGTTAAACAGACTTTGGAGGCTAATTGCAAAGCATAAATACGGTGGTTCCTAATTCTCTAAACTATATGTTGAATAAATAGATATCTTAGGATCTAATGACATGATGATGGGTTTTTTTTTTGTTTTTTTGTTCCATCAGAGCCGCAAGAGAAAGCGACAAGAGTATTGACTACACAAAAGTTAAAAGGAGCTCAACTGCCAACAGAAAAGGAGTGCATGGCTTATGAGGCCACGTTGAAAATCAATGATAGGAAACGAGGAAGCCGGTTTGGCAGATGCTATTGATCACAAAGTTAAAGCTGTTAACTCCTTTAAGTTTGGCTTCAGCGTAGCAAGTGAGCCTATTCCTATTCAACAGAGGGGAGAAAAAGAAGAAGCTAGCGCCTGTGTACACAAGTAAAAATATAATATAATATAATATAATATAATTCAGCTTTGTAAATCAACATCACCAAAGATTAGTACTGTGTAGATGAAAGGGGGAGTTGTTTATCATAAATTAAAGAATCCAATGAAATTCGGTGAGGATGAAAGAAAGGGACGTTGGGAGGAGCTGCGCGACAACCTGCATTGAATTTTATCGTTAGGTATGAAATGAAAAATTTGGAATGGACCAATGACTACTCTACAATTTGCTTTGCATTGCCGGCCTTGAAGAAAGCAACACCTTTTGTGGGGGGGGCCGGTCGCCCCAATGAGGATTGGAGCTCTTTTCTTGCATGGCTGTCATGTTTGTCACCTCTCACAAGTCTCTCTGGATGGCCAACAAACAGTGAGACATTACAAGGTGGTTTTGAATCTATTTCATTATTTTTTCAGTTCCTAAAGTTGTGTCTTGTTTTAACTTTTGTTTGCTTTTGATACCATTTAATTCAGATAATTTTTTTTATTTTTTTAAGTTAGCACAGTACTTTAAGAGTTTTGGCTGGACAAAACAGTTTAAATTTTTTTTAGTAAAATTACATAATTTTACCTTGTTATGCTTCAAACGAGTAAAATATTGTGAAATTTAAATATCTTCTCAGGTTAAAAAATACACAAACAAAACAACCCTCTCTCTCTTTTCAAACCAACGCTATCTCAACCTTTATATTTCTAAAAAAAAAATACACAAACAAAACAACCCTCTCTCTCTTTTCAAACCAACGCTATCTCAACCTTTATCTTTCTAAAAACCCCATTAAATACTTGTTATTTCCTCCTTAAAACACCTTAAAAATTGAGATTCCAATCACCAAAAAGTTATATTATTTAAACATTTGAGATTAATTATATGTATAAATATTTTTTATTTGCATTTCTAGACTTAACTGTGATTATAAAATATAAGAATTTATTAAGTTTTGTTATTGTGGTTCTTTATAAGTTTTTTTTAATTGGGACAAAATTTTAGATATAGTTTTTATATAAAGAAAACTCTTCTTAAATTTTATTAAATTGAAAAACTTTTAACTCTCTAGAATTATTAACTAAATTAAATATAAAATTAACAAACTAAATAACAAATACGACAAGAACTATTTTTTATTAGATATGCATGAGATGACATGCTCATGCACTGCCGCGAGTTTATAAAACAAATATACTTGATAGTATTATAATTGTGAACCAACGCTAGATAAGTAATAGAAACTAAAAGTAAAATGAAGTTAATATTTCATGAAGAAAAAAGAAGTTGTGTTGGTGGTTAAAAAAACTTAGAGATTGAACAAAGTAATTTATAACAATCCACAGTGTTTCGAGATAAAAGATATAATGTTTTTGCTATATGATTTATTTTTTTTGTTAATGAAAAACATTACAAAGCTAAATTATCTACCAACTTAATATAAAAAAAAACCAACAAAGATGATTTTGGAAGGAAAAAAAACTCATAAGGAAAAATGTTGTAACAATTAACAGTGTTTTGTGAGGAAAAATATAGTGTTTTCCTCAATAAAATAAATAAAAAACCATTTAGAGAAATACTGTAGCAATCCATAATATTTTAAGAAAAAACAATAATATTTTTCCTATATGATTTAACTTTATTGTAATTATAATTCTTAACCATCTTAATATTAAAAAAAATACAAAGATAATTTTGGAAAAAATCATATGGGAAAGTATTGCAACAATTCACAGTGTTTTAAAGAAAAAAAATTACAAAGTTAAATTCTCCATGAACTTAATATTAAAAAAATCAAATCATCAGAGACAATTTTAGAAAAAAATACAAAAAAAAAGAAAAAAATCATGTTAAAAGCACTGTAGCAATTCACAGTATTTTGTGATGAAAGCTATAATGCTTCCCCGCATGATTTAGTCTTATTTGTAATGACTTATAATTGTAATTCTCAACAATGTTTTGTGAGGAAAGCTATAGTTCTTTCCCACACATGATTAAGCTTTATTATAAAGTTAAATTTTAACCAACTTAATATTAAAAAAATAAAATTAACGAAGATAATTTTGAAAAAAAAATATTACAAAAAAAGGAAACACAAAAGAAACTGGAAAAAAAATTATATAAGAAAAAACTGTATGAATTCATAGTGTTTTATGAGGAAAAACTTGTAATTGCAATTCTAAACCAGCTTAATATTTAAAAAATAAAATTAAAAAAGATAATTTTAGAAAAAAACATAATAAAACAGAAAAAAATTATGTGGAAAAAAACACTGTTGCAATCTACAGTAATTTGCAAGGAAAGTTACAGTATTTTTCTTACATATTGTAATTATAATTTTTAACCAATTCAATATTAAAAAATAAAATAAAAAAGATAATTTCAAATAAAATCATAAAGGAAACAAGAACAAAAAAAAGCATGTGAAGAAACACTATAGCAATCAAATCTTTTAAAGAAAAAAATTAAAAAAATAAATTCTTAATTAGATGAATTTAAAAAAATTAAAAAAATAAAATAGAAAACCTATGTGAAAAATACCATAGCAATCCACGGTATTTTTTTAAAAAAAATACAAAGCAAAAATTTTAACTAGCTCAATATTTTAAAAATAAAATTAACAAAGATAATTGTTTTTAAAAAAAGAGGAAAGTTGGAAAAAAAAAGTAATTTTGAAAAAAAAGAAGAAGAAAAAATAAACTAAGAAAAAGGAAAAGCTGCAAAAACATTGCAAAAAAAATAAAAAGAAAAATATACTATAATTCGCATTACATTTGGATATGGTAAAATAGTAATTTCCTCACGATTATGATTTTAATTGTATGTATAATAAGAAAGAAATTATTGTTACATGGATTCCATGATTTGAACACCACGCAACAAAACAACAGGTACGAGGCTACTTGCTCTAATTAAACTGAAGATGGTGAGGACCACATAAAGTTGCAACTCATTTGGGCCGCAAGTAAAATGTCACATCATGCTACTAAAAAATTAAATGGAAACAATGCCGAGAGAAACTAGGTATGCCGAACCTTGATTACTTGGTTAATGTTAGGTTCAAGATTCAGGCAGAAACTGTGGCAGCAAATGATAAAAGCTTCCAGGAAATAGGTGGGGTTTGGTAAGAAAAGTTGCTCCTCAATGTACTAAGTTGAATGCGGATACTAAAAAAAATCTATATACACAAACACGAATTTCTTTCTTTCTTTTTTACAATGACAATCTTATCAAGAAAGGCCATCAAGAAATTTAGGGAAAGTGTTGTGTTCGTGAGTGTGTCTATACATGGAAATATATATATAGTAAAGGTACATGATTGAAAAATTATAGCCAGGTCAAAAATTCACCGGAAGCCACCTCCCTCTGAATGCGCCAATAAAACAACGTCAGCCATGGATGAGTATATAACAGTAGAAGGCATAGCAAAAACTGGTTTTTGCTTTCCTTACGAGTTCATATGACACTGTAAATCATCAATTCCTTGCATTTGGGTAGATGGTTGGTTGTTATAGGTTATCCGCTAAGTATCTGGAGTAACTTAAGATTATTTTGATAAACCAACAAACCATATTAAGATTTTGATTTGAAAGAAAAGCTACGGTGCTTTCTTCGAATGCTTGAACTTTTTTTGTTTTAAATATGAATAGCGAGTATGGTATACCTGAGGAATGAGCAAGAAGCAAGCAAATTCCTTGTGTTAAAGCTCTGTTATTGTTGTCTTTGCATAACTTCTTGAAAGAGAAATCATCTTGAAGAAGACAACCAGAAGAGAAATAGTAAAACAACAGGCATATATATAGTAGTAATCATGCAGAGAGCAATAACTGAAGAGATGGTGACAGGAAATTGTTCCATCATTAAGCTTCCATCCAACGAAACCCCATGTAATGTAGCAGTTGTGCATTTTCCTTGTACAGTACATACATCCTAATTCGTCATAAAGCACAAGTGCTGTGTCACACATTAGGGAGACATTCTGCATGATAAACGCAGTCTCCCTCTTTCTTTTCATGAACTGTAGCATCCAAAACAAGACATCCATGTCGACATATGGTAAGAAATGCATGCGCAGGGTGCCTTTCTTCCCAAACAGCTAACACTTCAAGTCTTCTTCAAAACTTCTCATTAGAATATCACTTATCTTTCGTATCTTAATTTCACATGTAACTTGAGATCAATATATCAATACAAGGCATAGCATAATACTGATTTTTTCCTTCCCTGTGAGTTCATATGACACTGTAAATTATCAGATTCTGGAAATATCTACTTTATAAGTTAAAAGAATACTAAGAATCGATGTTTAAACAAAACTACACACTCAACTACTGCATCGTTTGTTCTTGTATATAACTGCATAAACAACAATGGGTATGCAAAACGATATGAATAAAGACTCTGGCTTTTTTGTTTTGATATACATCAACACCTTTTCTTTAATTTATTTCAACTCATGTCATTTTTTCTTTATTTATTTTCAGTTATGCGATTCGACTGATGGTTATCTTTCTTCTTTCAAGAATATTGATTAATCTCAAGGAAGCGATAGGGAAGAAATTCTTTTGTCAAGGAGAACGTCCCAAAAGACACTCAACAAGTATCCAAAGATTTGTTGTAAAAAGGGGTGGAAAACTTGAAGTTTGCATATTTTTTTTATTCTTTCTCACCTTATTTTTAATGTTTTCATTTTAATGCTTTAATTTTTGTCTAAAATCTAAAATTTAGATTTATACTAATAAGATGCGTTTTGGTTTCATATTATTTGATTCAACAATATTGGTGCTTCTAAATTAAAATGGTATTATTAAAATCTTAAGAGGTGTATTATATAAATTTTAGTTGCATAAGAAAGAGCAACAAAACTTTAAGAACAAAAAATTCATCAATGACAATAACATTAAAATTTATTACTTTAAAAAGCTTTAACAAGAAAGTGTTTTTCTTGTTTTAATTTACACAGTTAGTTTAAACATGTTTTTCTAGAATTTATAGATTTAAATATATATAAACTCTAAATTTTTTCTGAGATGTCTTTTGTTTAGCATGGCTTTGAAATGATAAACTACTAATTCATAATAATTATTTTTTGACTACATTCTTGTTACGATAAACTAAATATATTTGTATATTAGTCTAATATATTTACAAACTTTGATCTATAATCTTAAGGTTTTATTTTATATATTAGACTTTGTTTAGCTTATTAGGTTAAAAATATAATTACATAGATTATTGTTAAAAAGATTCTAGTGTCTTTAAAATTTAGATTATAATAACTTTTATTTAACTAGCTATATTCTCACATATAGATTTATTTCAATACTATATGTTTTATTATATAACCTTTTGGTTTATTTATAACTTTATTTTTTATTTAATTTTGAAAGTTGTTATAAATCTTTGTTTTAAAGTTATAATTTATCTTTTAAAATCATAATTCATGTAATTTATTTGAATCTCTTTGAGTTATTGCATGATATATATATTTCATGAACTAAGTTTTATAAACCATATTTATATCTTTGTTTAGTTTATATATGTTACTTATAAACTTATTGGTATAATAATGCATTTTTTCTTTCTTGTTTAACCATAATGTTTTGACATAATATATGTTTAATTTGAACTAAAATAAATAAAAGTGTTTAATTTTTTATCTTATATAAATTAAATATTTTTGTTTATCAAGTTTCTTTATTTCAAACTTTATATTATTTTACTTTCTTGTTGTAGAGCTAAAATATTTATTTATATAAATTAATGGCTATTATTTTTTATAATTTATATCATGTTTTTAACTTGAGAATTAATTTTTTCAATTAATATTTCTTCAACGTGTATTATTGCGGCATTTCACCGTCTCTTTTTGTTGTGCATAATGAGAAACCTAAAAAATTCAATAAATTAAACTTTAAATAGTGATAACATAAAATGTTGATATATATACCCATCTCGAACTTGGTTAAGTTTTTGTAGGGAAAATATTAAAGTAGGCAAATAATGAATTTAAATAATTTATTATATGATGTGTATAGTTCAATTAAAAATGTAAAAATACTTTAAAAAACTTTTAATAAGAGGTTCATTATTCAAGAAAAGCTCTTGAAATGTTTAAATATAAAAAAATAAAGTTGAAAATTAACTTAACAAAAAATAAATATTAATATTTCACCAAGAAATGTTCAAAACTGAATTGAATGTTATGTATTATATTATTATAATTTATCAAATTATATATAATTTATAAGCTCACGTGACCCTAAATATCTTAAATTGGTAAAAGATCCCATAACCTTGTTGTTTTAACTGAAAACTAATGTATAATTATTTATATAATTTTATATAATTGTTGGGTTTTTTTTTATATATGGAGTTATGATTATAAATTAGGTATAATTATTAAACCCGAATCAATTCAATAGATTAATCCATGGCTGGATTAGTCCAAATAAAATAAAATACCAGCAAAAAAAACAAATTTGATTGATCTATCCAAAAAAATCAGGTAAATATTTAATCTTTAAAATAAGATTTTTCTTCTGGCCAAGAATTCTTTTTTTGTTTGATAACTACACAACCAGGATGGTTTAAAGCCGGGCTTATAGACAGGTCTTGTTGCTTGACTTGTTCCGGTGACCGTCACGTCAGGTTTTCAGGCCGGGCCCTTGAAAAAACACAAGCAAGATGTAAAGAACGTCGGATCTCTTTATACTCAAAACAAATCATCACGATTCTATAGTGAACACCACGGGGTTTTCCTCCATGTTCTCTATTGCTAAAATATCAAGGTGAAGAGCACGCGCTCGATTGCTAACACAACAAAGCAGAGCGCCTTCTATGATCCTCGAAATTCTGTGAGCTGAAAATGCATGGAGCTCTCTTTCATTGCAAGATTATATTACAAGAGATGAAGAAAACAAAAGCAGGAAAATAAGAATTGGAGATTTTGTGAAAAGAGATGAGCCGCGGTAATTTATAAAGATAATGGAATTACATAAACCTAGTTATTTTACTCGTGTTTCATTGCTGATTGAATAATATTGTTTTTAAAAGTAAATATCCAAACTTTTCAATAAAAATCTAAATTAAAAATAAAAAAATCTATGCATATAAATAAATAAATATTAATTGTCTATTTGAATAATCTAACTACTGGTCATGTAATCTTAATCTATATTTGTTTTATAGATATTCTTTATGGTCAGTTAGGTAATCAACTAGTTTGATTGATTAAATTAGATAATAACTAATTTTACTATTTTTATTTCAGTAGAATCATTCAGTAATTCTAACAGTCAATTGGTTTGGATAACGCATCAAATATCAATTTAGTTTCAATTTTCTTAATTAATGCTTTACTTTATTATTTATTTCTTTATATAACATAATTAAACACCAATTTCACGTCAATTTGAATAAAAATTTCAGAATTATTCACATTAATTTACTCAAAATACCCGTTCAAAGAGAAGTATATTATTTCTTTATTTTTTTTTCACAATTCACTCATTGATCATTCCTAATCCATGCCCAAAAACATGATTCTTAGTGAGGAATACAGATTGTCTTGACTCAAAGTTTTAATCCATAAAACTTTATTTTAGATAATTTAATGAATACTCATTTATTTATTTATTTTATTCCATCATATTTTTAGATTTTGTTTATATTATTTTTTTTTGTTTTTTAGTGAAATCAACTTATTAGATACATTTGGACATGTGATTCAAGTTATAGAATTTTTTTTCTTAAAAAAAACATTCTAGTAACATGTGAATATCCTTTTTTTTATATTTTTTTAATCCAACCCTTTATATACAGTGGAAATCACTTATCTAGTATCCACTTATAATAGTATATTTTTGAATAAATTTTTGGATATTTAACTAGCTAATATAAGGTCATGTGAAGTGGAATTGGACCCTTAATGAGCTTTTAAGTAGATTTTCTATTTCACTCCTTTTTAGGTCTTTTATATTCTAAACATATCTTGATAAAAAGATTTTAGAAAATAATATATGTTAGAAAAGTATTAGAAAAATAAAACACATATTCACAATCACTATTTAAATAATGACTATTTTAAAATTTATATCTCTTCCAGATTAATTAACATGTATAAAAGTTAATATAAGATTTTATGAATATTCAATAACCAACAAATAAAATTTAAGATTTAATAGTTAAAAAAAATAGGAGATGAGGTGATATAAAAGGAGAGAGAATAAAATAATGGGTCATTGAAAATATGTTAAAGCTATATTTTTTATACATCTAATGTTATTAGAAAATTTTAATAAAATAATTCTAACTATACAATAAAAAACCATCAAATGAATTTTTTAATGTATAATTAGAATTATTTATTTGATATCTTTCTAATAATATTGAATGTATAAAAAATAAAATTTTAATATATCCATGATAACCTATTTTTATTCTTTTCTCATTTATTTATCCTGCCATATTATTTATCTCTCTTTTTTTTTTAAATCTTGAGTCTCGTTTTTGAGTCAATAAATTTTTATAAATTTTAAGTTGATTTTTATTTAGATTAATTAATTTGCTTTTATATTAACTAAATAACCAATATCACCGATATCAAGCGAATCCTCCTTTTTACCACGTGACGAGACATTATAGTCGTCCATCTTCTTCCCTTCCAGACTTCCACCACTAGTTGACACGCGCTCTCCGCGCGACGTTACAGCTTAGATTTCCATGAACACCCTCACAAATTCTTATTATTACGAAAATACCATGACAGCGTGCGCTGTCTGTTTCTTAAACGTCACAGTAATTCACTTGAGGACCTCTCACTTATGAAACACTCACTAATATTCAGCCACGTGTGACTTAAAAAGTCCTCTGTGATAGTCAGAACTCTCATTGAGGAACACGTGGCTCAACATTCAGACACCTAGAAGTCTCTCTTTCTACACTTTCAAAAGCTCCCTCCTTTCTAACTTCACTCCCTTTCTCTCTCTAAAAAAACCCCTCTCTTAGGTTTTTGATCTCCCAAAGAAGATTCAGCTAAAAGATTTGATGGGTATGTTCTTGTTAAGATTTTAATTAATGGTTTCTTTTTATTTATCTTGAATTACTGATTTTTCTGGCATAAGTATGTGCTGTATCTAAGTTTCTGCTTGGTTGGTGAGTAAAGTTGAGAAATTTGCAAGGAAAGTTTCGATTTTTAGTATGTTTTGTATTTCTAACAGAACGTAAAGTTTCTGTCTTTTATTGCATTTTCTTTCACTTTCTATGCTGCCAAACAATTAAAAGTATGACATGCACGAGTTGTTTTTTTTTAGTTCCAAGTAAGTGGTGAGTATTCCTTGATTGTTGATGGTTTAGTGGTGAAAAATTGAAGGGATATTTGTGATTTGTCTAGGGAATCTTAAGCAAGTGTGTTGGTTGAGATTCTTTGATGAATGAGGTTGATGTGTTTGGTTTTTGTTGATTTTCTGGAATTCTTCTTTCTTCGGAGTTGTTCTGATATGTTTATGTGTTTGGTTCAGTCCATGCATGTGTCGTGCTTGTGTTAATTTCCCAACTTATGATGTATGAATGAGGTTTGAGGTGTTTTAAGAGAGTAAAATTGTTGATTTAACCGAATCAGAGGTCATTGAAGTTATGTCTGTCTTGATCGGAGTTGCAATTTCTTTCGTTTATATATTTAGATATTCAGAATTTTCAAGTTTTCAGTTTCTCTGTATTGCGAGACTTGTACAAAATTTATTTCGTTAGATGGCATGCATTATTTTTGGTTTTATCATGATTTATTTTGTTGTTTGGTTGCATGAATCTTTATGGGGCCATTGTTTGCTGCAATGGTAGAAGTCATGAATTTGCAACCATAAGAATGTTATGGTTCATTTTCTTAGAGCAGTGACTTCATGCAAAAATTCTGAAGGGTAAGACTCAATTTCCTCACTAGGCTCTCATTTTTTCATGGAACAGTAGCTGGGTGATGGCCTTTGATATACTGTGTCTACATATTTTGTCAGTACAAGGGAATAGCTCACCCTAGATAATGATTTACTAGGGGTTTAAGGATTTGGATGAACCCCAAAATTGAGGGGGCAGCAAAAAGTGCATATGTTGTTGAATTTTTTCCATGTATTGATGCATAATCCAAGGTAAAATTCTGGGGGTGTACTTGTCTTGAAATCTAATGAAGTAAACATGACAACACAAAGCTCGACATTCTTTAAGGTAGTACAAAAGTGATAGGATTTGAAATTATATCACGCAGAGAGACCTGGCTTCAAAACATTTATATTTATGATAATAGAGGAAGCCATTGATTGATTTTATTAAGAAAACCTAATTTTAAGTAAAGGTGTCTTATCATGATTAATCTTTTCTGGATGATTTATATTTGTCACAGCAGTGAAGCTAGAAAAAAAAAGGTTATGCTGTTACAATTAAACTTGGAAGGTACATCATCAAACTGTACGCTCATGTATTCCAAAGTGAGGTACTACTCTCATACATGTATTGAAGTTTAAGATGAATGTTGATTCCTGGACACTTGGAGGTAATTGGATGGATGATTTAGTTAATTAAGGATTGGAACTGGGGTTGTAATGCTACTAACCATCCTTAGGAGAAGGTTCTATGTCATGTGTGTTCATTAGCTCAACTAACTAGCAGTATACTAGATATAGAATAGTGAAACAAGCAAAGAAAGAATAATGACTTGCTTATAGTCTTATTGCCCACATACACATGCGCACAAATCTGTGGTGCAAAAGCATAACCAGATATGTTCAGTGGCAAGGATGGATGGATGCTTGCACCATCAGAAGACAAATGATGGATAGGGAATCCAAATAATTCATCTACGTCAGGTTGTTGTGCCATAGAATCTTTAACTGTGAGTTGCCAATTTCTGTGCAAGGAGAGAGAACCTGCATGATCAATTATTAATGTGGTATCATATTCCTGTTGGAAGCTTGAGGAGATCCAATCTGAATATGAAATTTGTCATTATTAAGATTTACTTATTTCACCAATTATGAGATTGACTCTTGGGGAAGTTATTAATCTAATCACTTCTGTTTTTCCTTCATTTCTGTAAAAAATCAGACATTTTGAAATATTTTAAATGGGCTTCAGATTCTGTTGGCGGGCTGTCTGATTGCAGGAATTATCTTTTAGAAGTTTAACCTTTTCTGACATGTTTTTGGCTTCTCATCAACATTTCTGAGTTTGTGATTAGTCCTGAGTATGTATTCTTTTTTGTTTTGCCTTTATAGTATTCTGACGAGAGATACCTAGAAATAGGGAAAAAGAAACTCTACAAGCAACCATGGACCAATCAGAACAAACTCAGCAGCAACCAGTAATGGGAGTAGCAGCTAGTGCAGGTCAGGTAGCCTATGCTTCTACTCCCTACCAAACTGCTTCAATGGTGGCTTCTGGGACTCCTTCCATAGCCATTCCCTCCCAAACTCAGCCTCCAGCCACCTTCTCTAATTCAGCCCGCCAGCTTACCTACCAGCAAGCCCAACATTTCCACCAGCAACAGCAGCTTCAGATGTTCTGGACTAGCCAAATGCAAGAAATTGAACAAACAACTGACTTCAAGAACCATAGCCTTCCACTTGCTCGGATTAAGAAGATAATGAAAGCTGATGAAGATGTACGAATGATTTCAGCAGAGGCTCCTGTTATTTTTGCCAAAGCATGTGAAATGTTCATCTTGGAGCTCACTCTGCGCTCTTGGATCCACACAGAAGAGAACAAAAGGAGGACACTACAAAAGAATGATATTGCAGCTGCAATTTCCAGGACTGATGTTTTTGATTTCTTGGTTGATATTATTCCAAGAGATGAGTTGAAAGAGGAGGGTCTTGGGCTCACTAAATCAACTATTCCTGTTGTTGGCTCTCCAGCTGATCTCCCATACTATTATGTTCCGCAACATCCTGTGGGACCTCCAGGGATGATCCTGGGTAATCCAGTTGATCAAGCAGCTACCTATGGAGCCCAGCAGCCACGACCTCCAATGGCATTCATGTCCTGGCCACAACCTCAACCACAACAACCTCAACAACGGCAAAGCGACACTTGATCAGAACATCCAGGAAATGTGGCAGGAGTGTGGCTGCCGTCTGATTGTCAAGTAGTGTCTTGAATCTGTAGTGTAGTGTCTTGAATCTGTAGTGAAGGGATTAAGCTCAGCACTAGTCGCCTTTGTGATACAAAAACTGAGTCGTTTATGATAATCAACATGTGATCGTTTATATTCTTGTTTGAACTCTTGAAAAATCCTGATGATTTTATGGATCCCAGCATCTTTGGTGGTTTATGCTTAAAGAGAAGGATGTTGATAAAAGAGTATTAGAAGTTAAGTGACCTTTTATTTGTTGTTTGCCTAAGAGGTTGTTAGTCATAAATCGTGAACTTCATGGTAATCCCTGTTAATCCATTATCATAAACCTTTGCTTCGTTTTGGTTTGCAGCTATCGGGAGCTTAGATTTTTCTGCGATTTAGAAAGAACGTAGTTATGTTTACACACACACACACACACACCAAAACCAGGCGTTCGATTCTTCCTTCAATTGGAAACTTCAATATGATTCTTGGCTGCAAAGAAGGCAAGAGTGAGTTTACTTCAACCAGTTGCAGTCAGATTGCCGCAAAACTGACACTACCTCTAAGCAATCAAGTGCGTTTTAGTCCCTTTTCTGCCAAGGATGGCGCTGACTGCTGTGATTGCAAAACTCAGACAACAGAACTTAACTGCTCAAGCACATGGCACTTCGCATAACCAGCCTGTTCAATAAATTTGACAAGGCCCAGATAATACAGAATCAGAATGGGAAAAAACCTAGTCCGTCATTTTCCTTCTATCAACAATAATCTCTGGCCCTGCTCCTTTTCATACGTTTTTGCGTCTCTACAACATCAACTTAACAGGAGGAAAGGGTCATCATTTTCAGCAAAACTTCTCGAGGATTAGTTTTCTCCTTGAGAAGACTTGTGCGTGGCCACTAAGCAAGTTTACCAGAAAAAAACCAAGGTAAATTTAGCAGTTACAAACTCTAATCCCATTGGGTTGACAATTAACACTGAACAGTTACAGAAACTTTGTGCATCCAAATCCTATTTGCATTCAGTAAAAACACTGTCAAAACGAGGGGACAAGAAAAGGATTAGTGAGGTGGAAACAGCTATAAAACAAAACCTTAATTCAATCGATTAGCGTGCCAAGACAAGACCCTTAATCAATTCAAGAACTTGCACACAAAGCAAACATTAGAACTAGAAGTGAAGTGCAATGAACTGTAATCCGATTCATTAACAAGCTACTCAGCAATCTATAACGCATGGCCCCCGAACAACTTCAAACTTAGACCTAACCCCATTATCAATATCACATTCAAAAACTAATGCTATTTTATATATATTCCTTTTTATGAAATTCCATCAATTTTTCCCCTAAACAATCCACACAGGCAAAACCCTAAAAAATAAAATTACCATCAAGCCCGAGTTCTGATCAACCATAGAAACTATGAAGTTGAAAACCATTATTCCATAATTCATCTAGTCCCATTGGCAAAGAAAAAAAGGCTCAACAAGATCATAGCCAAAAGTATCAAAATGAAAACCCATATACGAAAAACACCGTCAATCAAAAACAAAATCCTAATCCATTCCATTAAAAGCACCAATATCACACATCTCCATTCCATACTTATTTTTCTCTAAAACCTTGCATATACAAATAAAACCAAAAACCCTAATGAAAATGAAAATTGTTCAAAACAAGTCTAAATATTTGATCTTCTTTCATAAAGAAGCAAACTCCGATTGATTAGTCCTCATCAACACCTTCATAAGCCCAAGCATGTTCTTGACGAAGCGCAGCCTCTTCTTCAGCAGTAAAATCGTTGTCAATCCCAAAGAATCCTCTCACATATTCAACACTCTTATTCTCAATCCTATCAGCAACAGCCTGGTTAAGCACATCAAGCAAATCTTTAATCTCCAAATAGTTAGCCACCGGAATCATATCTACCAGATCTTTGTCGCTCTTTTCTCTAAGAAACTCCGAGTGGTACTTTTTCTTCTGCACTTCATCTGGGTTTGCTTTAAACTTTATTTGCTCCTTGCAGAACTCAATAACTTGGGACAATGGCTTGGCCGTCACATTAGGGAGTGGCACAGTGTCGGTCGATGACGGTGAGTCTTCAAAGAAAGATTTCACAGTCGCAAATTCCATGGCTACAGCTTCTTCTACTTCAAAGATCTGGTTATCAGAGCTTCTGAGGGTGATTTTCTTGGTGGGTCTGGCCGTTTCGGTGTCTGGTTGGGGTGAAAGCTGGGTGTTCTCGGTCGTCAGGGTGGGACTATCGGTCGACGAAGACATCGTCGATCGAGGAAGAGAATCAGAAAACACAGAACAACAAGGCAGATGAAAAATAACAAAAAGCCTAGAAGATACCTTTCTTCTTTCTTTTTTAACCTTAAGCGTGCGGTTGTCTACCAAAGGTAGAGAGCGATTTATAAGGGTTTAAGAGTGTGTAAAGTGACAGAATTGGCCTCATGAACTACTTCTTGCTGGTGCTGGATTCTTATGGTAACGGAAATAAAGAGTTAAATGCTAGTTTCAGTTCGATTTCATCACATTTAATTACCTTTTTTTCTTTTTCTTTTTCTTTTTAATTGAATACAACCAGACAACTCATTCCTGCAATCCAACGGTTGCGGCAAAAATTATTTTTTTATTAAAATAATATTATTAAAAAAAATTTAATTTTAAATAAAAAAATTATTATGTATGTTTAATTAAATAAACTTAAAATTATATAAAAAAATATTAGAAAGAAATTTTTATACAGAAGCATATTAAAATACTGAGGAATTATTCAAATCTGTTTATTTAATTATATTTCAATCATTTTTTATATGAAAATTAATAATTTAAATTCTACAAAATATGATAATTCTCCAGTATAATCCTTATCTTCTCCTTATTATCTATTTTTCTCAACAAAAAAAAATATTTATTAAGCATTAGAGTCTTTGTTTTTAAAGAAGGAGCATCATGTGGAGTGTTAAAAGATTTTTTAACATTTTTTACTTTTTATTTATTCACTATTTATATGTTAATGGAGAGTTAAATAAATACTCAAAATAGTTATTTGTTTTTTTAATAATTATTTCTACATTTAACTATAGAAATGATCAAAATAATAACTGTTGGCCAGCAGTTTTTTTTTAATATAGAATAAATTTTTTATAAATACATGATGAAGAAGAAACTTTTAATTTTAAATTTTTATATTATGTCTCCTTTTTTTTAGATTTAAAAAATAAAAATTAATTATTTTCTAGTTAATTATTAATATCAATTATTTTAATTACCTGGAATTAAAAGATATGGTTGTCTATCTTCTTTAAATTTATTTTTAGATCGTTTGAGGTTTAGCGAAAACTATCTGTGTTATCATATCTTCTTCCATATTTTGAAACCAACGGCGGCGGTTTATCTCTGTGTTTATTTCTAACCGAAAAATGCATTTTGGCTTGTGTGCTTCTGGGTTTTCACTCCTATGTCATCGCGCTTTAAAGTTTATCGAAGTGATCTACGGGATTTCTCCTCTTCTCTGAATTTGTTTCAATGACAAGGAGATGCTTTTCTCTGCAGCACATGCCCTTGCCAAGGTCTTCCACCCTTCAAACCTGGTGAGAAGGTATGTTACGGCATAAGTTTCTCCATCTCTCCCTCCCGTCGGCTATAATATACGCAGCCAAGTTCATGTCTTCTTGCCGGTATCACTACCTGGGAACTTTCTTATAGGAGATATTTTGGACATCAAGAAGTTGGAGTTGAATTATATCTTTTGGAGTCGGGATTTGTAGTTTGGTCTCGGGATGACCTCGAATGGTGGATATTTCCAGATGAAGGGATCAGACATCCCGAATTCTTTCTCTTTTTATTTTCTTGGGTGTACGGGGAAGGAGAGATCTTATCGTAGTTTTGTTCGAAATATGGAAGGAAGAGGCAGAAATGAGGCTGCTCGTTGATTGATGCCATATATGTGCCTGTAACGTCGGTTGTATCTTAAGTCTGGAAGAATATGTCTCGCATGATGTGATGTTTCTGAATCACGAATAAAGTTTTCAGTCGTTCTATCTTTATATAAAGATTCCAGTGCACCTGAGAAGCTTGAAATTCTTTATTCAATCTGTTATTTGAAGAACAGGATGAGCCTCCATACTGTATGAGCCTTGCTCTTCAGATATCAATAGCCACGTAAATTCCAGGGGCAAAAGAAAAGGGAACCTTGTTACTGAAACGCAACACAACCACATAGAGGTCCGTTGTTTTAGCATTTGTTCGAGAATAAAAAACTCGACTCATTCAAGGTCACAAGAACTAACCACAGAGGGCACAGATGATCTTGTTTCGAGCCCTTTCCCCGACTCCAGTATAAATCAGAAAACAACAGATGATAATTCTTCCCTTTGATTTCATCTCACAAAAAGAGACTCTGGTGACAGGTCTCAGTTGGTGAACTTTCATGATATACCAAGTAAATTGCCGTAGAAGTAATCTGTGTTTCAGCAGCAATGGTTCATAGTTAATCTACATTTTTCTATCAGGAGACCAGTAACTCAATACCAGCAATGAACAAAGGCAATGAATAGATCCATCCTCCCATTATATTCCGAGCTAAGCGCATGGCACAACACATTCAATGCTCGTTGACAACATAAAGGTGTATTTTCTCACAAATTTTCCTTCAGCTCCAAGAGTATAGACCACCTCTTATCAATAGAAGCTGCTTTCTGTCCACCGATATCTGAGAATCAAAACACAAAATTGCTTCAGCAACTCAACCTACAGTCAGTCTATTACTGTATTGGCAAAAGTTCATCAGGAACACTCACGTATCAATTTGGGTTTGGATTTCTCGCACGATTCTGAGCAAGTATCCTGCAGGATATAAACTTTGTGAGTAGGAGAGGACTTTTAATCAGGATTAGTTTTTTTTTAATCATTTTTCAACACATAAATCCCTTTGTTTTGAAGTAAGTGTATTGTTCATACTTTGACTGAGGTGGTAAGCCTTATTGTGTCTTGTATCAACGAGTCAAGATCAGCTTCGTATCCAGGCTTCACATATATAACCTGCACGATCAATTGTGTTAATTACATGTCTGAGAAACAAGGGACCGGTGGGGAGGGGGGGGGGAGGTTTAAGAGACTTAATGATGGGTCGTCGCCACCAATGTCAGGCAGATGAACTTCACGATTGGCTCTTGATGGAAGAACCCAAACATTGAAGGTTGTGTCAATCTGGCAAGAAAATAAGAAAAAAAAGGTCCACTCACATTGCATTCTATAACCGATTCAATAATGAGTAAGAAACAGCTAAATATTGCACAACTTGACAAGTAAGTAATTCTTGAAGACCAACTCAATATTAACGAATTACTACAACATAGTTCTTTAAAATGACAGACCTTTCTACAGTATGGGGAAAAGCAGTTGCTGCATTTTCTTGTGAAAGATGTGATGATCCTTCCATCCACTGAGAAACCAAAACCAGCATGCTGGTTAAAAATAGAAAGAAAACTATTAGATGCAATCTACTTTGTCTGTCTCTTTTTTTTTTGTTTTTTTCTTTTTTGCTGATGGAGACTCAAATTGCATCATGCAACCAATTGGGGTGTTTCTGTCATTTTAATATACTTTCTTGCCGCCAAATGATCCTAAACTTGTTATGACTTGCATTTCAACTTCAGGTCACCATGCTTGGTTAAGAGAATATGAAAGGGAATGGATTTGATGGAATGACCTTTTGAACGGAGAGATTAATAGAAACCTCAGCATCTTTTTGTTCATCTTCGATCAAGTCTTCTAACTTCAGGTCTTGAAGAGACAGTAGGTAGTCCGAAGTCCATTTCCCTTGCCATCTCCCATCTGAGGTTGATATTGTAACCAAACGGCGGGGAGCCCTGGAATTTCTCTTGCTTATCTGCCATTTGGCTCAACAACAAAATCATTAAGTCATTTTCATTGCTGAACCAGTGACAATAACAAAACGGGTTCAAACAATTTGCAAGTCCCGTGGTATATAGGGTTCAAGTACAAGTTTTGTGATTTTTATCCAGGAATCGAAGAGGAAAATAAAAATAAATAAATAAACTAGAGTCCAATTACTACAAGCATCCATCTCAATTGATTAATCCCCAGATAAATATAAGAAAGAGACTAGGGATAAGGCGATAGTAAGCATGAAACAAGTTATTTTCAGAAGAAAATTGACAAGAATTGAAGTGCTGTAAGGGGGTTGTCTTTCACGGTACCGGCTGGAAGTCATTTCTTTTTGAAGCTGCTATGATTTTGGATCTCTGAAACGTCAACCTTTGTAATCTTCTTGTGTTCGATGGATATATGGTTGTAAATTCGTTGATGCTTTGAGCAGATACCAAATGGCCAGCTTCTGACATCCTCACTCTTCCTCCCTGTCTCCTCTTATACACCAGCACATTTGTAGTGGAAGTATAGAGTATATGATATATGATATAACCACAACAACCTTATCTGCGCCAGTGGTTGGAAATTAGACAGCAACAAACGATGTTTGGTGCTGGGTCCACGGTGCTTTTTCTTCTTGGCTGAGTGGATATTCCTCGTAAAAAACTATATTGTAATTTTTTGCTAAATATGTTGTGTAATTCTTTTTTATCAACGCCTGATGTTATCCAGCCTAGAATTAGCTCCACTGGTCTAACAGGCGATTTTGATAATGATAATGGATTCACCGAGGCCAATTCTGCTCATTAAGATTTACTTTTTCGTCTTCATTTTCTGATTCAATCTTTGCTGTGATGTAACATGAAAGTAGTAACACTACAATTGTCTACGGAACGTTGGGGGTAGATGGAACCGATACCGGTGCCCGCGTAAAGGGCAACGGCCTGTAGACCAAGAAAAGCAGGTTAAGGATAAACGGCAATTCTGATTATGGTTTACATTAAACATGGAAATAGCAAATATACTAAGCTGCAGAGGGCTAAAAGAACCTGAAATGCTGCAATGGTAACCAGCTTATAGCTAGAAAAATAAAAGAACCCACGCAAATTAGCTAAAAAGGCCAACAGACAAGCAATTACTGGTGGCCGCCGGTTCCAACGGATTCTAATTCCAGTTTTTCAGCTCACTGAGGAGTAACACACAAGGGAAAATACCCGAGAGGATAACCGAACAAAAGGTCTGATAATGGTATAGATTTACATGCTGTTTCCTGCATATCCCACCTAAGAACAACGATCAGCATGCTACATCCCAGAAGGAAAATATAAATAATGAAGCCAATTGACAGCCTCATTGTAATTGTGATGAACCTCAATAAATGCTGCAGATTAGAAAACCAAAAACAGGAGGTTCAGGCACTGCCATTCGAGATTCAGCACGTGAGTTGAACGCACTACTTGGGAGATGGATGAATCACATCGGACATTTTAAGTAACAGAAATGTACTAGGTTGCAGAGATCATTCCAGCTCAGTGGTTTTAAGCAACAGAAATGTACTAGGTTGCAGAGATCATCCCATCCATACAAACTAATTGCTTTTTCTGTCTCCGTAGAAGAAAAGTATCAGAAAACACCAACTCACCGCGAGCTACTTGACTAGTTAGAGGAAAGCATGGCAGCAAAATAGAAACAAATTATTGAAGGATAAACCCTTGACAAGAGAAAGCAAGTTGGGTGCTTAGTATAATCTGCATGCACCCACTGAACTCTACTGCCCAGGCATAATCACTCACCTACAAAACAAAGCCTAGTTCTAGTAAATCACCCTTCACCACTAAATTTTCCAAGAAATTAACTTGGAGCAAAAATAACTAAAAATTAGCAGAAAAAATTAAGTTTATAAAATATGTGTTCTTGACAACGATAAGGAACGATCAAGAGTGAAATAAGACCATGAAGCACGTATTTTCCAGAGAAAGAACTCCACATGCAGAAGGAAGCTGTAGTTGGTGATGTAAGCAGATGGCTTGTCCTGCCTAAGCAAAAGAAAATGGCCTACTTCACATTTGCCCTTTAAGAAACACTTGCCATGACGCCAATCTGTATTAGATACCACTTGCTATCAGTTAAAATATGACAATTCTACATAGCAGCAACGAAAAACATAATCATGCTAACAACACATAGCATTATAATTTCCAGCATAGCATCAAAGGAAGCAAAATAACAAAGTCCCGCAGCAATATGTGAAAATCTCTGATATGAGAAAGTTCTATCAAAAACCGTAAATGGGGCCTCATCGAGAAGCCTCTTCATCTCTTTCTACCACCACGCTCTCTCAAAGAGAGAGCCAGCAATTCTCCTGGTCCAACATTGTAATATGCCAGTGACATATTATCCTTGAGAAAACCAGCTTTTCCACTCAATTTCTGTTTGTTTGCAGGAAGTTGGATCTCTCCAGCAATTTTCTCCTTTAGGCTGCCAACAGTTTCAGACAAGGACTGCATTGTAATCTCCAGAACTTGGCCTTTGAGATTTCCTTCATCAATATTGGGAACAGCAACGGTGACACGCACAAGTCCCTGCATAAAAGGCACAATATCAGCTAACATGCAGTCAGATAAAGGAAGAAAGAGCACATTGAGATACAGATCAGAAATGATAAATCCAACAGCTGTAGAGTAAGAGGCATAATTTTGATAAAAGAAAAGGCCATACCGGATGTTGAGCCAGAAACTGATCTTCAGGAACAAGGGCAGAGTCATCAAGCCTCTGCCTCTTTGGCTCTGGCTCATCTGGAAGTGGAGGAGGAGCATCCTCAGGTGGGGGCGGTGGGGGCATTCCTTGAGGCAACGGAGGTGGTGGAGGCATCATATGCAATCCAGGTTGGGAGACAGGATGAGGGGCAAAAGATCGAGGAACTGCCATGGAATTATATTCCGATCCAGGTGGAGGCGGCACAGGTACACTTGGATTCCCGGACATTGATGGAGGCATAGGGGGGGGTCGATTTACCATAATGTGTTGCTGTCCGGGTGCCATTTGCATTGGAGGGGGGTAATTTGGCTGCATAATTGGAATACTGACTGGTCTTTGCGGATGTACAAGATATGCCCCAGCAGTGGGACCAGAATATTGAACTGTATTTGGAGGTGCACGAGGAAGATTCAACTGCAGTCCTGGTGGTGGAGGGAGGGGACGGACAGTCAGCACACCAGGTCGGGGAGGAGGAGCTGCTGGACCAGGAAGGTTCCTTACATCATTGTTAACAGCTTCATTTTGATCCTCGCCATTAGCATTCTGAGACATAGCTTGGTTTGCAGTGCGCCCAATACTACCAGTGTGACCATCCCATATGACCTGCTTTGGCTGCTCATCTTTCTTCTTTTCAATTTCAGCCTTCACTGCATTAGAAACTTCTTCCTCTGTGGTGCCAAAGATATCAGGCCTCAAGCGTGCCAGTCCCACAATGTTACGGGAGATCTCATCATCCTGTGCAAGAGTAGTTTCCCGAATCTTGGCAAACATCCTTTCCTTTTGCTCCTTGTACTTGGGGTCAATGAGGGAAATTCTCATGTGCTCGGACATCTCACTAATTGGAATTAGCTCACCAGTGATAGGAGAAACAACAAACTTGGTTGGGTCTCTTTCAGCAGGGATCCTCTCCTCGGGTCTCTTCCAGTTCTTCACAATCCTCATAGGTGGTTCTTGTTCCTCATTTGTTCTTATGCCCTTCTCACCATCATTCTCTTCAATTCTTGCAACCCGCATGCCTTCCTCAACAAGCTGCATCTCTTCTTCGTCCATTTCCATTTCCACCTCCTTTCCAGGCTCAATGATTTCATCTTCATCCATAGCAGATATCTTGCTCCTCCTTATAACTTCCTCAAGTGTCATTGGAGGGGGCAAGTCCTCGTCTTCATCATCTGCAAAGTCTATAGTCTCAACCACGACGAAATCATGCCAATCAATCATTGCCATTTGCATCCGCTCCTGTTCAATCTCATCCTCAGCTTTCTGTCTTGCCTGCTCCTGTGAGCGTTCCCATTCAAGGCGATGCAAGCCCCTTTCAAGCACAGTGGTCATGTCGGAAACACTCTTTGTCAACTTCTCAGTCAAACCCTTTGGAGGCATCAAAACTTTAGAATATGCATCAGCAAGTCCAGTAAAAAAGGTAAACATGCTGTGGGTTGGCTTCAAAAAGTGGAACTGAGGATTGTTCATCTCCCTATTCGTCAATCCAGTCAAGAATGCTTGCCCATTTCGAGCTACAAACTGAGCCGTGAGCTTAATAATATCAAGTTCCTCTCCAGTAATCCCTTCTGGAAGCCGAACAGTATACTGCTCAGCTTCTGGGGGTTCAAGAACCTTAGGAGGAGGTAATCTAAACTGGGCTGAAGGATCCGGTTTCGTAGCTACTTCATTTTCATCGGCAGCTGAATCAGGTTTTGGAGCTGAATCAGGAGCAGCTGAATCCGCAGGCTGTGAAGTAGGCTGCTGTCCAGGAGCTTGATTCTGAGCACGAAATTCTGCCAAACGATGCTGGTAATAAGCATGGTACGGATCCGATGAATTCAAAAAATTGAACTTGGCATTATTAGCATTGTTTGCAATAATCCTCTTCTCAAACTCAGGTCCATTTTTTGCCACAAATTGCGAGGTCTTATCAACAATACTCCTAATATCAGGTGGAGGATGAATAATTCCAATAGTTCTCGTATGGGTCGCAACTGGTGCTCTGCTCTGCTCCTCACTTGCTGGTCTATCCTCCCTTGGCTGCTGTTCTACCACTTGCGAGGGTGGAGGAGGAGACCCGTCTCCATTAACAGGAGGTGCTGGAAGCGGTAAGATTGCTGTGGAAGACATTATTTTCACTCCAAGTCTCAATCAAAAATCCCAAAAACAACCCACATCAAACCAGCTCCTCGCCAAAGAAATCCCCACAAATTCTTTAGTTAAAAATACCTGCAAATAACAACATTGCAATAAATTTTATTTATAAGAACGCAGAGAGCCCGAAAACCCAAAATGATTAATTTATTATTATTTTTTATAAGAACCCACCAGTTTCCCAGTCCAGAAAAAACCCAACCTTAATTAAAACCAGTAATTGAATTCTTCATTCATCTCAAAATGGAAAACCCTAATCTCTGAAGAACATGTAACAAAAGAAAATGATTAATTTCTAATCAGACCAAGATGATCTAACCTATATAGATTAATAAATGGAAAGATAACTTACTATGGAGTAGAAAGAATTGAGATTAGGGAATTTCGATCTGCTAGGGTTTTATACAAAAAGAGAGAAAGGCAGAGAGCGTAGGAGAGATCCAGTCAAGATTTTATGATACGGGAAAGGGAAAACATAAAACCCGACTCGTTTTATATTTTGGTTTCAACCAATTTGTTTTCTTAAACGGGTCGGGTTGATTTTCTTTTCTTTTCCACTCGGGCCCGTTATGCATGCGGATACCAAAAAAGACCGTTATGAATTTTTTTTATTTTATTTTGAGATTCTTTCGGCCATTTACTTGGTAAAGTGAAGCTGAAAATATTAAAAATGGGTTCAGATAAATTTTGTGGTGCTCCAAGAGTGTTGTTTATCAAAAATAAATGTAGATAGTTACTGTGTGTCATTTTAAGATGAGAGAAGATATAGAGAGTTTTATAAATTATTTATACAATAAAATTATTTTTTAAAATAATTTAATATATTTTTCAACATTTTTTAATACATTACTTTCTTTAAACTAGATTTAAGATTCAAACAACCATCTCAAACTAATAAATTAAACTATTAGATGAGATTTTAGATCATTAAAACTCTGATAACATATCAAAAAATTATTTTAATCTAATAATTTAAATTGTTAGGTAATATCTTATGATATAATTTATATTATTTTCTAATAATAAATATGGTGTAACAAATAAATTTATTTTTATCAAATTTTTTAGATAAAATGATAAATAATATGTTTCAAATTAACGATAATACACTAAAAACATAAATACTGTTTGAGATGATAAAACAATTTTTATTTTAGTTCAACCTCTATAAAACAAAAAAGAAAAGGAATTGAAATAATTTGCTTCTGGCTATTATAACTAATAATTTAATAAAAAAATCTCAATTATTTATGATAAAAATAAATTAAAAAATTATTGTTCAATCTTGATTAGTTTAAGATGTTAATTTGTGGCCTGATAAATAAGATTTAGTTTGATTGTTTTTTTTAAAAAAAAAAAGCAAAACATTTTAGAATAAAATTTGTTCCAATCTTTTTTTTAAGAAATTTTAAAACACTATTATTTTAAATTAACATGTGGAGGGATGAAGTTTTATATATATATGTGAAACAAGTATTATAAAAAACATCAATTAAATTTGATTTGAAATATAAAAAATATTAAATTTATCATGCATTCAGGAAATATTATCATTATTATATTTCATTTTAAATAGTTTATACTTATAATTTTCATACTTCTTGATTATTTGCAAACAAATAAAATGAGTTTCTTTATTTTAAAGTTTTTTTTAAAAACAAGCAAGTTGTATATTTCATACATATTTTTTTTATTCTTCATAGTATCATATTTTATCTGGAAAGGACCGTACTCATTAAATAATGAATTAATGATAAAATCTACTAGGAAATTAAACTGAATCAAAAAACCATTGGTTTTTAAACAATTTTCTCAATCCTTTTTTCCTAATCTGGCTTTTTTTATTTTTTTCTCAATTTGTTTGGTTGTTTGATTTTTTTTTCTCAGCCTGTGTCTTATAACTTATAAAAAGAATTAAATAATTTTATTAATTATATTCATTTAAGTCCTTGAAAGATAACTTTATGTGATTCAGCCCCTACATATAAACTATGGTCTTACAAACAAGTACATTTTTAAGTCATTTTTACCTGTCCATTAACTGATTTATTCAATATATTTTTTGCATATTAAATTGTTTTATAGTATTTTTCATTTTAAACTATAAACTCTAAGTTTACTTAATATAGTCCATATGTATAAAATAGTGCAAAATAGTAGACAAATTAAACGATTTATGTGATTATGTTTCCTTCAAGAATGAAGCTTTAAAAAGCAGCTTATATAGTTACATGATATTTATATTCTTATTTTGATTAGTGAAACACTTTTTATATATTTTTCTTATGAATGCATTCAAAGATTTAATAATTAATAATTCATCTAAAGAAAATGAAGGAAAAACTAACAAAAATAATGTTTTTGAAATTTTTTAAAGACAAAATATCTCATGAAAACTTGATTCAAAATTTCCTTCTTATTGGAGCAAGTCATTAGTAACTAAAAAAAAATGCTATTTACCTAATATGATCTAGAAGAACATAAAAAAAGTATCTGAGTGTTATTTTTACTTTAGATTTTACCTGTCTAAATATATACATTGTAACATTTAGGTGGCACAAAAACATAATTACTAGATTTTTTTTGCCTTCATCTTGAATTTCTTTTATGGTACATTTGTTCTTGGAAAATGTTTTATAGAAAAATATTTATTTTCTTGAAATTAATTTATTTTTCATTTTTTGGATGCAGTAAGAATAATATTTTGTAAAAAAAAAACTTATTTTTCATGATGGTGATAAAATAAAAAAAAAAGTAGCCATATTGGAGATATTAAGGGTGGTGATTGAGAGGGGGGGTTGACTGGTTGTTGTTGTGCTTAGTTTACAATGAAATGTTTTATAACAATTAAAAGTAAAAATCTAAATTTTTTTCCCTCACTAGTGAAATACTCCATTAGTATATTAATTTTTCTCAAAATATTGCAATAATATTAATTGTTGTTAGCAAATAAACTAAAAACATTATAAAAATAAATTTATCAATAATCAAAATAAAAAATAATTAAGTATAAATTGAAAAGGTAATTTTCAATAGTGATATTAAAGGAATTATATTTGCCTTCTATTAATTTCAATGAAAACATAATTAATCATTTAAATAAAATCCTATATTTTCTAAAAGAATTCTATAACCTAAACAAAACCAGCTAAAATAATAAATAAAACTTAATACTTCATCATAACACAAACATACATAAAAGAACTGCAACAATAACAAAATTAAGAAACATTTATAACTATATCAAAAAAATAATCACACCTTTTAAACAAAATAATTAACCACAACAAACAAACACAAACACACACATAAAATTATAATATATATGTATTTTATTTTATCATCATTCTACAATTATTGGTGAAAAATAAATAAATTTTTACAAAATATTCTTCTTACTGCATGCATCTAGACGATGAAAAATAAATTAATTTCAAGAAAATAAATATTTTTTTCTGAAATATTTCTCAAGAACAAACTTACTCTAAGAGAAATTTAGTATCTCCTCTTCAAAAAAAATTTAAAAGAAAAAAAAATGAATGAAAAAAAAATCCAGTAATTATGCTCTTGCGCGACCTAAATGTGATAATAATGTATTTAGTTAGGTAAAATTTAAAGTAAAAATAACATCTTGATGATTTCTTTAGGTAAATATAGTATTTTTCTTTTTAATTACTAATGACTTACTCCAATACGAAGGAAGTTTCAAAATTAAATTGTTTTTAAAAATTGTGCATGTTGTGCAGGCACTGTGTTTTTCAAGAGTCATATGTATCACTTGTGCCTTTCTAATTGTGCATGTACTGTATTTTTTTTTAAAGTAGATATGTGTTATTTGTGCCTCTATTAATGGCACCGCCCTTCACTACCTCCAATCCTAGCCACGCACTCTAGCCAGCCGAGATTATCCTCTTCCTGTATGATTCAAGTGCTGCTAGACTAGAGTCAATCTAACCATCACATTCTCATAACGTGCCATAGGTAGTTTTTGAGTGTTTTTAGTATTTTGCAATAGCTATTGTAATTGCAATTTTTTTAAAAAAATATTTTAATTAAAATATATATTTGATTAAAATTATTATACAATAAAAAGTATGTCTAAAATGTTTGGTTAAAATAATTTTTAAAATTAATGTTGGTAATAAAATGATCTAAAAGGACATGTATTAATTTTAATTTATCATGCATAGTTTGTTTATTGTTTCAAAATAAAACAAATGAAGATATTGAGGATAAAAAAACATGTTTTCATATACTTCTTGTATTAAAAATATATAAAATTATTTTAAAATTATCTTGTAGATATTAATTTTATGTTTACATTTCTTCAACCAAGTATATTTTATTTCTTCTGTATAATTTTTTTTTTAATCTCGGGACATTAACTAAATGCCCAAAGAAATTGTTTAGTAAACTAGCAATATGTTACCTTTTTTTTTTACTTGTGCTCTAAAATTAAAATAAGCTAACAAAATTAATAGGAAGATGGAGAGATCAATCTTAATTTCTTTATTATTATTCTTTTTTGTCTTTATTTTTATTTATTTTATTTTATTTTTATTAGAGATACTGATTTTTCCTTCTTGCATATCTCTACTGAAATTTGAGTTTGAGTTTTGGATCTTGTGTAAGTGGATTAGCCCAAAACCCATTTCTTTTATTATTACTTTTATGAAGTTCTTGTAATTTATTTATATAGTTAGACAGGCCGATTAGCACCTAAGATCCAAATTCAACTTACTTTAGGTTGTGGACTTTAACTCGTTAATGGGCTTGAAGGTGTAATTTTCTTCCTTCCCAAATAAGCTCCAACTGCCCATGTCAAATTAAGTGAGGGGTTGACTCTTTTTTTTTTTAAGTCTTCAAATCACTTCATTTAAGATTAATTAGAGATTTTCTAACAACAAACTCATAAGTTAAGATAGAAAAGTGAACGCCAAATGAAGTTATATAAAGAAATTCTCGTAGGTTAGAAGCGAGTGATGATCTCACTGTAAAAATATATTACTGCAATATTTGTGGTCTTTTCTAATTATATAATTAACCCTTTTATCTAGAATTTTTGATTCAGTGCTCTGGTTTTTAATTTTAATCTTAAAAATAAAAAAATTGAGTTTGCGAGTCTACCATGTTATAGCAGTGGCTGTAAAATTGCAATGGTAGCATGATGGTTACATTTGTAACAAGGCAGCAAGGATAATGGAGATGGGGCAAGATGGTTGGTGGTGGTAGTTGTTTTTTATAGTGTTAAAAGTTTGTTTATTTGCATGAATATTTCTGTGTTTAAATCAATCATAGTTAAATAATTGTTTAGTAAAGTTAAAAAAATAATTTATTTTTAATAGAGCCCAGTGCATTTAGCATTCAAAAAGCAAGTAAATCGAAGCAACTCTGGAGTAGTGCTTTTCTTCTTATACTCTGCATTGTTATTTTTTAAAATGGATAGAATTGTTTAAAAAAAATTAATGTAGTAATTTTTTAAAAAATCAGTGCAGCGAATTATAAATTTACTCGCATTGTTCACGTAACATGAAAAATAATATTTAAAAAAAAAACTAGTTTAGAGTGAATTAAATTCACTCGCGCTATCGCGTGAATAATATTTTTTTTCTCGAAAACTAATAAAAAGTAAATTAAATTTACTTGTACTGTAATTTTAATTTATTTTTGATAATATTTTATCTAATTTTATTACATACTCAAAAAATTATGAAAACTGTAGTTTTTACCAGATGGATTTTGTATATAATAAAATTATAGATAATTTAATAAAAAAATAAAAAATATTTTATATAAATTATTATTTATTTCATGATATAATAGAAATAGTTAAATCTATAATATTTAAATTTAAAATCATTAATATATATATATATATTAGTTTTTTTATAACCTCAATTTAAAAAATATTTTTAACATCAAATTACTTTTTATTCGATCTTAATTTTAACTATAATTTTAACCAAACACGTATAAATTTCAAATTAATCTCAATCAAAAACACTTTTTATAAAATAATTTTTTTAAACTATAATTATAAAAATTATTACAATACTAAACACACGTTGGAGTAGAAATGAAAGATTATAATGGTTACTTATACTTAAAATAATTATTTTTTTAGTTGACGATTGAGCAGTATGAAAGAGTAAACAATGCAATGTGCTGGCAAAGTTGAAAAGGAAAAACTATACGGGAGAGGAATCTATGATAATAATGGTTAGACATCAAATTCGGCGATGATTTTAATAGTTTGGTAGCCAAATTCGGTGGTGGTAGGAATTATATTTATTGAGTTGTTTTTAATTGAATCACTGTTTACTTAATAAATAGTATTCTAAAAGGATTTGTATTCTTAACTTCTTTAGTTTATCCTTTAAAAGATTATCAAGGTGTTTTTACTTTAAAATCTACCTACTTAAATACATAATCACATCTTGGTAGGTTGAATGCACAATTCCTATTTTTTCTAAACTAAAAAAGTATTTAAATTCTGATTTTTCCCAATATTGAGCAAAACAAATTATTTGTTAAATTTCATTAATTAGTCTACTTGAAACAACGACAGAACTGAGCAAAAAAAAATAATTCATGAATTCCCTTTTAATTATTTCATAATTTCAATTTTTATTGTTATGTTTAGATTTGGATTATTTGTTTTAATTAATTTAATTCCCACCGGTAGATTTGAAAACTTTAAAATAAAAATCATAAAATATATGAGAAATATAAACAAGATAGAGAAAGGTATATGAGAGAGAAAATTAATATCAACCAGATAAAATCCAAACCAAATTACCAAACAAGATCACCATCAAATGAAAACTCTCATCGTAAAGAGCTCTAAAACGTTTAATTTGGATAATTTAATTGCTGAATTTGGAAGATATAATTAAAAAATAATAAATAAAAATAAAAACATTGATAGAATTCTATCTTCGATAAATTACAATAATATTTACCAAAAAAACATTTTCTTATTATGTCCATTGATATCTACTTATAAAAGTTTTTTGTTGATGTATATTGATGGAATTACAATTAAAAATGATGAAATGAAAAAAAAATTACATGTCATTATTACAAACAATGTTATCAATAAAATAAACTCGCTAGTAAAATTCATCAGTGAATGTGTTGGCAGTTTTTAAGCTATAACCTGGCAATTAACCTCCCATTTCCCCTACTCTATTGCTTTTTCTTCTTCTTTTATTTTTTTTGTTAAAAAGTAAATAATAACTACTCTTTTTTATTTTATCACAAATCAAGTTCACATCATCACAAATCTAGTCACTGTAACATTCATTCTATTAGTATCCATGTTTTTGATTAATTTTTTAAAAAACCCACATCAATTAAACCAAACTACTCTTTTTTTTTGTAACTTATTTTTTAATGTTAATTTTTATAGCATTTTGATGTGGTATCTGAGGTTTGTTTATGTACTTACTTATTTTATATCTTTTCTTGTAGAAAATTCTTGTATGAATATATGATTTATACATGTTATGACTTATTTAGGATTTTTAAAAATTATATTTATTTTTAATTTAATGAAATTGAGTTTGATTTTATGATTTAGGTGCTTTGTAATGAAATAAATAATGACTTATTTAATGGGTACATTTCTTATTTTATTAATTTTATTGTTAAGTTGAAAATTTCAGTAAATATGAAGGAATTTGAATTTTTATAGAAAATCGATAATGATTCAAGGATACTATTAAAATAGATTGAATAAATTTACGTTGACCTAATAATAGCTAAGTAGTTGGATACCAATAATTTATTTAATTCTCATAATTAATTAGTACATGTTGTCATTAATATTTTATAGAGGTTTCATATAAATTGTTGTTACCTAATTTGAGGCCGTACATAAATATATAAAAAATCAGAAAAGAAAAGAAAAAGAAAAAATAAGAAAAAGAAAATATAAAAAATTGAAAATGTTAAAAAATAAAATATATAAGTGGAGAAAACATGAAAAATGCCCAGAAAATTATCAAGTACTAATTAAGAAGGATCAAAATATACAAGGTCGGAAAAATTAGCAGTGTAACATGGACTAGTGAAGGCCCCTTGAATTGAAAAATAAAATTTGAGAAATAAAATTTAAAATTGAATATTTAAGAACTCAATTGAAATATTTCAAGGTTTAATTAGATTTATTGAGGATTTAGTTGCAAAAAAATAATATTTGAGCTTAATTTGAGCTATAATTGAAAGAAATTGAAGTCTGTAGATTAAATTATAATTTTAATAAAATAAATTAGTTAAATCAGAGACTTAATCGATCATATAAATATTAAAATTTGATAAACAATTGAAGACTTAATTAAAAAAAATTTAAAACTAGAAATCAAACCAATAACACATGACTTTAAAAACTAACATTGATGAAATCAAGTTTTTCAAACAAGTTAAATGTAAAATAATTAACATTGAACTTCTTTAATCCTAAATCAAACACAATCTAACAGTTGAAAAGGGGAGGAACTTTTGAAAAATTAACATTTAACCTAAAAAAAAATAAGGTTATTAACCTTCGAAAATGGAAGGTAGATGATTTTAAAGGAAAAAATATATATATTAGACTTTATGCATTTTCTCTCCTTGTTTATTTTTATTTTATTTTTTATTTTTTTTCAACTTTTTATTTCAGATCCATAATATAAATTTATAATATTTTATACATACATTAACTAAATTTCATCTAACTTATTCCATGACTCGTCCTTTTTATTTTTCAAGTCATATCAAACACTTTTAATACTTCACCAATTTTACATTTTATGTTTGATATTATGATATAGGGTATTTTTCAAAAAAAAATATTTTAAATTCATCAAAATATTTTTTTTTATTTTTTTTATTTTTTACATCAATACATTAAAAGCATTGAAAAACATTAAAAAAATTATTTTATATTTATTAAAAAAACTACTAAGAAGCACCTAGAAGCAAATATAACTTCACTCCCGTGTGCACAATATAATTTTACTATCTTAACATTTTTCATCTAGATTTTTGAACTTTATAATTTTATTCTTCAAAATTAGTTTAATTTTTTTTCATTATATGTTTATTTATACAAATTCCATTAGGGTTAGTTAAAAAAATAATCTGATTTAATATGTTAAACTTGCGACTTGAGTTATAAAATTAAGATAACCTAATAGAAAGTTTTAAAAAAATTTATAAAGTTTATTTTTCAATCAGTCAAATATTGAAGAATAGAACTAGAATGATAAATCAATTAAAAAAAGATAAAAAAAAAACAACTCAAATCAATCTGTCAAACTCATGGCTTAAATTATAAAACTGAATTAACCTCATTAAAAAAAATAAAAAAAATTATATAATTTAACTTGGATTATCTTATCAAATCTGCAACTTTAATCATGTGATTAGAATGACACCATAAAAAATAAATCAAAATAAATTATAAATTTTAATATTTAACTGATCAAGTTAGGCTCAGTATTGAATGATAAAATTTTTAAAAATATTAATTCAAAAAATAATTCAAAAATAAACCAAGTTAATATAGGTTAACTCGTTAAATATTTTTCTCAGATCATGAGGTCAGAATAACCTCATAAAAATTAAATCAAAATAAATTATAAAATTTAATTTTTAATCAAACACCATATTAAATGTTAAAATTAAAAAAATTGATTAAAAAATAAAAGAACAAATTGAGTTATCCGAATTAACTTGTTAAATTCACAATCCAATTCATGGTGTTAAAATACCAAAACTTGCAATCCTGATCATTAGACTAAGATATATCCATTGAAAAAAATCAAAACAAATTATAAAGTTCAATTCTTAACTAATTTAATATTAAAAAATAAACATTAAAAAAATATTAAAAAAAAAACAATATGAGTCAATTCTCACCTTAAATATTATTCTCAAGCCTAATTCTCATTTAATTTAATTTTAAAGGATGTAATTGAAAATAAAAAATTAAAGAAGGAAAGAAAAAATTAATGAAAATAGAACAACTAAAAAAACAAATTAAAAATAAAGAAAATATTAATTAAAAAAAAGGTCGGTATCTCGAGCACTCAGAGCTCGTGGGGAGGTACGGGAAATACCAGTAATTATTTTATTACAGTACCTTCCAGTGTTGGTAATTATACAGTATAATGATCGCAGAATAGAAAGAGAAAGCCTAGCAAGAAAAAAGGCAATCGTTAATGTTTGCTCATTAAATAGAAATTTATTGTTCGGTTTTCAACGCTTTGGTTTCATCTTTATTCGAGGCTCTTCTTTGTGGGCACACCACTGCCCGTGTGCAATAAACGGAAACGTAGTTACTTCTTGTTAGGCTCTTCTTTGCGGGCACAAGACATGTCTATGTTTTATGTTTTATATTTTATAATATATTTTGTTTAAAAATATATTAAAATATTAATTTGAAAAAAAATAAAACATAAAAATAAACAGCCATTTACAATAGTTTTTGTTTTAGAATTACTAGTGACTATATTTGTATAATCATTGTTTTAATGTTTTTTAGTTTTAAATTAATAATTTTATATTTTTTTAATTTTTTGACATAATAACATCAAAAATATTATTTTAATATATTTTTAAATAAAAAATAGTTTAAAAGCTAATATTTATCATAGTCACAAACATTACATTACGTAAAGATCTAATATTTAATATGTTTATAACTTAGTCCATTAATTTGTTAATTTTATTTTCTCAAGTTATTTTAATTTTTGTTGAAAATAAAGAAAAGAGAAACATTTAAGATGAAAAAAAAAGACTATCAATTGGGGGGAAAAAAACAATATTTTAGGAGGCCACAATTTTATTATGTTAAATATAACAATGGATATTTATTTAATCCTTGCCAATCTAGAGAAATAATATATATATATATAATTAAAGTTCAAGTATTAAAGGATGAAGTGTTTAGAATGTTGGGATTATATATAATAACTCATGTATAATGGTAAGTTTCAATAGTTTTTTAAAATATTTTAAATTAAATATAAATTTTAAAAATAAATAGTGAATATTGGTGGGATCCAATATTAGGTTTAATTAATATGATTTTACTATCTTAACACTTACCATCTAAACTTTTAAATTTATACCAAACATAATTTAAGATGAAAAGTCAACTCTATCTCTCACCATAAAAATATAATTTAAAAATCAATTCTATTGACACAACTAAAAGATTGATATCTTTTCTCAAGTATAAAATATCAAAGTAATAAATAACCCGATTAGATTGAGATTGATCCACATGGAGGTTAACTATATAAATTATAAACAACAACAATAAAAAGTTAAAGAGGACTTTAAGATTGTAAAATTAATATGAGGATTAAACAATGATAAAAATACATGTCAAGGTTAGAGGATACACTAATAGTATATCAAACAAATATAATATAAACACTTTTTATTATTCAATTGGAAACCATAGACAAAGAAGGTTTTAATCGGATTATAAATTATTAAAATGATTAACTATTCAAATAATGTTAATAATTATAAATATTATTAGGTATTCATGATTATAACTTATGTTAACAACAAATTAAATTTCTTTTATAGCACAAGAGTCGATTATACCATACGATTAAGTTATGAAAGTGTCAAGTATTTGTTGGACCAAGTGTTATACAACACAAATCTAGATTAACCATTTAATAGGTAAAGTATTAAAAGTGAAAAAAATAGAGGCTTAATTGCATAAATATTAAAGTTTGATGGCCAATTAAGGACTTAATTGAAAAAATCCAAAACCAAGGACTAAAATGGAAAAGGGCATAAGTAGAGGGGCTGAAATTAAAGCCGGATCAAGAGCCCAATTAAAAAAATTTAAAGTTTATTGCTTAATTGAGGGTCAAACTGCACTAATTCAAGACCAATGTCCAATGTAAAAAAGGTGGTCAACTTCAAGGCTGTTGTTGTATTTTTGGCAGAAATGCAATTGCATTGATTTCAAATAAATATTGCAATTTAGGATTTGATTGAGCGAAATACAAATTGAGAGCCAATGTAAAAATTGACATGTTTTGTTGTATTTTTATTTAAATGAAATTATGCGTTTTGACCAGAATAATGTTATTTCATGCATTGTTTTTTTTAAAGAAAAAAATCAAAACGGTGCCATTCATCTTCTTCCCTTGGATATACGAAATAGGGGAAGAAGGTGATTTTTCTTCCTTCCTCTGTTATCGCCCTCAATCCTTCCAACCGACACCTTTAAAAAGACTCGAACAACACTTTCCACGTGTTAGACGGACGGTGGAGGGGCGGCAGCACAATGGCCATACCGGTCACATCCCCCTGTTTTTGCCTATAAAAATAGAGGGAAAAAAGAAAGGACTTGAGGGAAATAGAGGAGAAAGAGACTGAGACCGAGATGAAGAAGAGGAGAGAGAGGGACAGAACAAAAGAGAAAAAAACTAAAAAGAAAAGAAGAAGAACAAAAGGAAAAAAATAAAGAGAGATAGGGAAAGCAGAGGCAGAACCGGTGAAAATCATCATTGTCGGCACTATCTCCGTCATTTCCAGCTACCACAGACAATAGCAACCACCGCCCTTCACTCCAAGTACTCTTTTCTCCTTCTTCGCTTTTTTTTCTCTATTTTCATCCATTTGCATGCAGAACGTGAGCAATTTATGTTCTGTAACAAGATAAAAATAATTGGCTAGTTATTGTGTTGTGCACAATAACCAGCCAATTACCATTTTTGGGCCTGTGCTAGCCAATTGTTGCATATTGGGCCGGTGCTGGCCCGCTTTGTTTTACGCCGGTGCTAGCCCGTTTTATTTTTTAAGGCTAGTGTCGGCCTATTTTATTTTATTGGGCTAGCACCTGCCTGTTTCCTGTCGGGCTAATAGTGGCCCGTTTTGTTATATGTTAGGCTAATGCTGACTAATCATTTTTATTAGGTTGTGTTGGCTCATTTTAAATAAATACACTATAAAAATACAATTCCACTATTAAAATACTCGGTTATTGTCAAAACTTCTAAAAATACAAGAAAAATTGAAAAAAACAAAAATATTTTTGTGTATATGGCTAAGTGTCTCAAAGCTAAAAAAAGTTATATTGTATTTTTTATATACTAAAAAAACAATATTTTAGCATATATTTTAACTTTAGTAACCAATTTATTAAAGTCAATACAATATTGATCAAAATTTCAAAAATAATAAAAATTTTGTTTTTGTTTGTCTGGTATGACATTACATGTAATGCGTATTTTAGATATTTTATTTTTTTAGACAATAAAACGACTAGATTTTACCACATTAAGATAAAAATCTTCTTATTGAGAAGGGTTTGTCTTGAACTTTAGACAAACCAACAATAAAAAACTACAGAATAAGACTTTTGATTTTATCAGACAAAACAATATAGTCTATCTTCGGTAGGACGTATTTGACATGTTAATACCTTCTATTTACGCAACTAATTACCGTACCCAATTTCTGAGATCAGTTAGGGTTTCTAGTGACCAGAATATTAGGTGGTGACTTTCATTCAATTTTTTTATTGATACGAGACACAAGAATTCCTTACTTCTTCATATTTTACTGAAAATACACCATTTCCATCCTTTCTTGGAGAGTGGACGAACGTCGCGACACTACACACGTGTGACAATCATAATCAAAATCAAAATCAAAATCAAAATAAGATTAAATGAATTAAATAATATAATTTATTATCAACTTAACAATTGACTGATTTATATTTAAATATCAAATGCTAACAATGTGTTATATCCTTTAAAGATTAATAAAGTCATATATGATTTAACTTCACCATTCAATAAATAATTTTTTAAAATAATTATTATATATACTTCAAGAATAATCTAGTTTAGATGTTATAATATAGAGTATGTCTACTCTATCAAATATAAATCTTACCTCTATAATTATTTATTTTTTAATTAAGATTTGAAATTCTTTTCAAATTTTACTCCACCTGGTACAAAGATTTCAAAAATAATAATATTTGAGAATAGAAATTCAATTAAATTTAAGGAATATGTTGGGTTCTTTATCATATTGTTTAAGACAATGAACTATCCAAACTTAATTTAAGGAATAGAAATTTAATTAAATTTATTAAAGTGATTTATCAATTTGTTGATTTGTTGGGTTAAATATTCGCAACCCAATGAACCAAAATTGTAACCGGGTAATTAAATTATTATAATTACAAGTCTCACAGCTATACTTCAAAATCGTACCGTTGATGTATACATCGCCCAACAAAATATCCTTTCCACGCATTAATAATTAATCACTCGCAAAGCCGCTAGTATAAAATGACATCCAAAGATGCCATCTCTCGGCACAGAGCTCCATATCCAAGTCATAACACAATAATGGCCATTCTTACCCTTATGTTCGCAGCAACAATTTTCTCCATTTTTTTCTTGCCTTTTATCAAGAAGAATAGCAGCCCGTGGATTCTCGTACGTTTTCTTGTCAACTTCTATCGTATGCATGATAACCAAGCCAAAATGCTTGAAGAAAATAATGGCACGATTTTAGTGAAACGTTCCTGGTTCGGTGGCAATGATATATTACTCACGAGTGATCCTGCAAATGTTCGCCACATAATGAGCACAAACTTTTCAAATTATCCAAAAGGGCCTGAATGGAAGAAACAATTTGAATTTTTTGGTGATTCAGTCTTCACTTTCGACTTTGAGGAATGGAATCTCCACAGGAAGGTAATCCGCTCATATATCAGTCACCGATCGTTCCAGCAATTCGCTGGGAAGATTGTTCGAGATTGTATAGAGATAGAGCTAAGCTCGGTTCTTGATCGCGTATCTGATCAACAAATAGTTGTGGACTTGGAAGGTTTACTTAGGAGGTATATATATTATTTTGCTTCCTGCATTTCTACAGGCTACAAACCCAATTTCATTGGCCTGGCATTCTCAGAAGACAAATTTTTGAATGCCGTAGATGACGCTTGTGATGCAATCACCGCCCGATATCTGGTGCCAGAAAGCATTTGGAAGCTGCAAAGGTGGTTCGGAGTGGGGAAAGAGAAGAGGCTAAGCGAAGCTAGGAAAACCGTAGATAAAATTATCGACGATTACACGTCAATGAAGCGAGAAGAAATGAGCAAAGGAGAAATCAGGAATGATGAGGAAGATTTTAGTTTACTGAAAGGCTATACAACTGGAAATGAGATAATTGAACAAGCCGATCATAAAGTTACCACGGATGGCACTATGAGTTTAATATTTGCAGTTGAAGACACTACAAGTTCATCTCTCTCCCGGTTCTTCTGGATTTTTACGAAGAATCCGAAGGTTGAAACCAAAATTCGACAAGAGTTGGAGAAAATCAGGCCAGTGACAGAAGGGCGGAAAAGCTCCTCATTTTTCAGCGAAGAAGAGGTGAGTAAAATGGTCTATCTACAAGCAGCTTTGTTGGAGACATTGAGGTTGTTCCCACCAGCTTCCATGGTGTCCAGAACTGCCGTTGAACCGGAAACTCTTCCAAGCGGACATCATATCAGTCAGATACGGTGGTCGTTATCTCTGCGTATGCAATGGGAATGACGCGCACGATTTGGGGACAGGATTGCCTTGAATTCAAACCAGAGAGATGGATCATGGAGGACGGAAGAATTAGACATGAGCCGCCACATAAATTCTCCGCATTCGGTGCAGGGCCTCGGATTTGTCCTGGGAAGGACGTAGGTCTCACGTTGTTGAAGACTTTCGCAGCGACAATCATTTACAATTACAATGTTCAGGTTGTAGAGGACCGCGTTGGAGCACCCAAGAATAATTTCATGCTTCACTTGGATCATGGCTTGATGGTCAGGCTTAACAAGAGATGGACTTAGTAGTAGTTTTTCTTATTACAAATAAAAAATAAAGAAGAAGCTCGAACACGAGATCGTCTGGGGAAGAACCTTGCTGCCAGTTGAGTTCCATCCACGACTTGACAGTAGCTGTATTTGTCCTATAGAACGAGTCTGTCTTGGATTTAATAAAGCCAAACATAATGTTGTGTGTGTACTCTGGTTTGTTTCATGTAATAAATATTCTGACTAATGTCATGCTCATATTTCAGAAACTAGAAGTGTCCCGGAAGAATATTATGGCATCATTAACTCATTACTTGATTTGTGCCCCCATCCACAGAACATTTCTTCTAATCTCAAAAGAAGAAGAAGAAGAAGAAATATTGGAGCCAAAAAGATGGATTAATTTACCTAATGCTTAACTCTGAAATCAATCATCTAGTCAACCTTATCTATCTCTTATCATCTTCTCGAAGGAATAGGTTCAAGATCTATTTTGCAACGGGAAACCAATGGGAATCCAAGAAACGCAAGACTTCAGGAATTAGGTTCTCTTCAAATTTAATTATAAAGGTGTTGCACAAGTCACCAGTTATAGAATATTGAATTGAAGAAGAAGTTATAAAATCAAGATTCAAATTTCCCAGGTAGAAGCTAATTGCTCAAGATTGATGATGAAGGTTTATGGAGAAATTAACCAAAAAAAATTAAATGGTGTGGTGAAATTACTCTATACATATATATATATATAGACTCATCTCATTGTAGATTTTGGATTTTAATTAATAGTTACATTACGTCTTTACTTTTTAGGCTTTTGAGATTAAAGAGTTGTTTTTGGTTTTTCCATATTCTTCTTTCTTTTATTTTTTTTACAGGAAAAATAAGAGGGGGTTTGAGAAAAGAAGTCTAGAAAAATGGTGAACAAGGAAGAACATGGGTTAGGAAATAAGACAAGGAGAGGGGGGGATCGATCTATGATCCTAGATGTACAAGAAGTGAAGGACTTGGAAGAAGGGGTCAGAAACCCTATGAACAGTAAAAAAATGATGCAGAGGGAGGGATCCAAGATCTTTTGACCCCTTTTGCAAGGCTATGTGCAAGGAATGGAGGGAAGGAATCCATGGTTTTCCAACCCTTTTTGCTACTCAATCTTTTAATTTATCTTTTCTTTTCTTTCTTATTTTTCTTCTTGTCATAGAATAAGACGAGGATATGGTTTTTATGAGCTTTTGTAGATATGTTACAAGATGTAAAGGGAGATCAAAGTGGTGGGTATGACGAATCAAAGGTAAAATAATTTATTTTTTATGTTTTAATCTCTTTGTTTATCCTTGAATTTCACTTGTTTAGATTTATTTTTTTAGTTATTACTTGGAATAATCACCTTTATCATATGAAGGTTTTGTGGCAAAAGATGAGTTTATAGTAGTAAAAGAATGGAAGCCTTGTAAAGTTAAGCCGAAGAATTTACAGACTGGGACTAAGATGGTGACTGGATTGGTCGCAGTTATTGAAGAACAAATTATAAGATCGTATATGATATAACATAATTTCTTGATTATTATTTATTTATTTATTTATTTGTAATTCTCTTCTTGCTTTTATACTTCTTATTTAGAGTACATTATTTTTCTCTTTTCTTTTACCAGACGAGGCTCAATTGATTCAATATTTTGTATCCAACAAGTGTCAATTTCTCTTTTAATCAAATTCATTATGTTACAGAGAATATATTCTTTATGCCAATGCCATCACTAAGGAAAAAAAGGGACATCTCTAAAAAATAAATATTTCTCTAAGTTTTTTTTTTAATTAAACCTTTTTTATTTCATATGCACTGATGATTTTATATTTTTTTTCTTGAATGGAAGCAAAACAAATGGATAATAGTTTATAAAAGAAAACAAGATTGTTGGATTTAGACAGTTATTTTTTATTTTTATTTTTTGTATCTATAGATGTGTTTTTATGTATTTTCATCATTAAAACATGTAGTTCTCAATGGCCTCAAATATTAGATTGTACCCAAATAAAACATAACTTCATTATAATTAATGTAAATTCACCTAATAAATTAAAGATACCAAATCAAAAGGGTAAAATATATCATACCTCTTGTTATGTTAAGTGTAGATAGTTTTTGGAGGAATAATTCAATGTAAATCATTCTAAATAAAAATAGGGATAAAATTAAGTCTGGTTTTGATCCAATTAAAGTTAAAGTAAAATCACACGACTAGCATGATAAATAATTCGAGCATTTTATTTAAGAACTATTTTTGCTACATAATTTATTTAGAAACCATTTAATCAATATGTCTCTTCCCTTCCACTCTATATTGTTGATTAGCACCTCTTAATAGAAGACATATTACCTTACTTTCAAAAAATCTGATACAATCACCATATTTAAAATGGTATGATCCAAGTACAAGTACAGAATATGAATATTATAGTGGGTTTTAGATCATCCAATTTAAAATTTCAAGAATTTCACGTTTCAAGTTTAAAAGATGGTAAATAAAGATTAAAATTATATTCATCACATCATCATATATCAATTATTAACATAGCAAGTGACTGAATATGATAATGAATAAGATACCTAATAAATATAACAAAATTATAAATAATTAAGAATAAAACATATATGAAGATATAGTGAATGTTGGGTTGTTAGTCTATTTTTTTATTATTGAACTTTGTGGACGATGTTATTAAAACTTTGTTTTTCTTAGATTTTTTTCATATTTTTTAGGATTACATTACTTATTTTAAATTTTACTCTCTTTTTATACGTTTAATTATTATTTTGAAATTAAGAAATGTTAATGTGAAAGTAATATTTCACACTCTTCAAAAATTAGTTGAATTTCAAAATATATCATGTAAATGCTAATAAGCAATATCTCTTTTTAAATCTTTTTTCACCCTCATTAAAGCATAAAAGGATGAGTTATTGCTTTCAACTTTTTTTTTACCTTTAAAGTTACCTTTTTTAACAGCAATGAAACCTCATAGTTTTACTAATTAATAATGATGTTTTAATAAGATTAAGAGGATGAGAAGAAGAAAGATACTAGTTATTCAAATGCAAGACACAAAAAAATTAATTTTGATGTCATCAATAATGATTTTTCCCATCAAAGATATTTTTACAAAAATAACCCGTAAAGATTTTATTAATTTAGTTTTATTTTTGGTTTTCTAGAGTGATTTTTTGATGTTTTAAGGATATAATGAAATAGGTGAGGTTTTTAGGATATTTTAGATCTTTTATAGATAAAACAATTTAGCTCTGGAGGGGAAAAATACTCTTATCCTAGCCAAAAAATTATTGCAAAAGATAATTGAGTGGAAGAAGCATCATTTGCTCGTTATAAAAAGAAAGGTGTGGGGTGCTTAAGCTGTCCTCCTAGGATCATAAAAATTTTTTAAAATTTAAAATAAATATTTATTGAAATTAATAATTATAATTTTATTTAATAATAATCACCATCCAATTATTTTATACTTTTTAAATGAGATTAGAATTTTTATGGTTATATTTGTAATAATTTTTTTATAACTACATGGAGCCTGAAATCCAATAAATTATAGAAAAAAATACACATGAATTTTTAGAATTGAATAGTCTTTTGATTGTTATATTTGATTTTCATGAATTAATTAATCCATGACTTTTTTTAAGATGACCACATTATTTTTTTTATTTTTGTTTGAAACTTGTTTTTAGAATATGAGGAGTTTTTGCCTAAAAAATATGCTATTGATAAAAAAAAAATAATGTTTTCATTCAAAAATAAATAAATAAATGGATGTTTTGCCTCTAGAAATAAAACTTTCCACTCCTTAGGCTTGCAATGATTTATTTTTCATAATTATTAAGAATATATATTTTTCATCAAAACAAAAAAATATATAAGTACGGAATGAATGAAAACTTCGATTTAAAAAATACATTTCTCCTTCCAAATTTAAATCTCTACAACCGAAAAATTGATATTATTTAAGAAACTAAAGATCCGTTTTATAACACAGTCCGACTTGCATTTTAGCACGGTCCGACTTGCATTTCAAGGTCTATAAATACTTTGTAAAATATTTTTTTATAATTTTAATATACTAAAAATAAAAATAAAAATCTAAAAAAACATCATTCGATACAATTTTTAATTTAAAAGAATTTTTGTTTTGTAAGAACACCAACACAGCAATCCGGCAAGGCATTGCTCGTAAGCATGCAAAAGCATAAACCACCACCACTACCATTTTCTCAACACGTTGAAAGCAAAAGTGCGATTTCATTGCCAAGGAATCGAAAGCTAACACCACAACAACAATTTTAGTGCTGCAGGAATATCCTGCTGCGGGATCAACAATAGAAGTCAAATCAAAATTCTCATACTTTAATACCCAAAGTGAAGCCTCCAGAGAGTGTTTAGAATGAGGGGGAAACTAGGCTTTTGGTTTCTTCCCCTTGCCTTCAGTGGACGGCTTATTTTGGAAAGGTAGGAATTCTTTGCCGCTCATATATTTTCTCAGGGGCTCTGGGACCTCTACTCCATCTTCCTTCTGAAAGTTCTCCAGGATGCAGCAAATAGTCCTCTCTGTTGCTGTAAGGGTAGAATTCAACAAGTGACAATATTGTTTTACCTGCTCATTGCTCTGCAACCAAACACGAAAGTAACCAATATCTTAGAAGCCATCGACAATTGGATAATCCATACAACCATGAGAAAGATTTCAGTTTTATTTGCCATGCTATTCAGTTCTAGAAACTTAACAGCGTTTATTAAACATGAGATTCATTCTACCTTCTACGGAAGTAACAACAGCATTGTTTTACAAGTCGAGGCATTTTCGACTTTGATTAGGATTTATTTATTTATTTTCCCAATTTTATGTTCGGGGCACTTTTCCATGCAGTGTAGAGCTATATCTCAGCGATTCCTAAAATTTGAGGGTTTTTTTTGTTGCTAAAAGCCAGATCAGTATCTTTCAGAATTTCACGAGTTCTAACTAGCTTCTGTAGCCCTTTTTAACATAAACATAGTACAAGGAAAAGAATCCAAAAAATCCTTGTGCAAACTGGTATAGAGACAAATAAGTACAGAAATGTTACCTTTTTCTGCCCATATCTAATTTCTAATCTTCTTGACTGGTAATCTGTGCAGTTCGAACAGGAGACCAGCTCTCTGTAAGTATTGGAAGCAGGAAACCAGCCTTCCAGGTCATACTTCTTTGCAGCTGCATCATTCAAAGCACCGGAAACAATTGCAACAACTTGATACGGGATGTTTAGCTGTTTCAAAATGGAGACAACTGTTAGAACACTTCTTTCAAGTGAGTAGAGTGCACACACATCAGAGAGAGCAAGATGGAGACACACAAATCAGAGAGAGCAAGATGGAGAGTATGGGTAGGGTGGGTTTGTTTTGTTCTTGGGAACAGTCATTACTAATCACTCATAAATATCAAGCAGGTTAGGAGATGACCACTTAAATGGGAAGCCATTAATTTTTTTTCCCAAATAAGTAGGAAGGAATCTCATACCTCCTGGTAAAACTCCTCAGAGTTCTTGATCATTTCCTCATGCATCTCCCAAGACTCATTGCCATTTGGGCTGGTAATGCAGAATTGCTCCACTTTCTCAAACTGATGCACCCTAAAAATTCCTAGAGTATCACGACCATGTGCACCAGCCTCTTTACGGAAACAAGATGAGTACCCAGCATATCTGGAAAAACAAGAAATTAGTGAGATGAGAACAACCATGGTTATTTTGCCCGTTAAAAAACTAGGCCATAGAAATTTATTATAACCTGATTGGTAACTGTGAAGGATGGATCCAGTCATCAAGATGATACGCACATAGTGGTTGTTCAGAAGTTGCTATTAGATATTTGTCATCCCCCTCACCAGAAACCTATTGAACTTAGATAAAAATGTCATCAATCTAGAACCTATAGTCATTTACCACTGTCTTTTACTGCAGCCACACATCCATAAATAAATGGACTTGTATGATAGTAAGTTGAAAAACACTCCGGATGAATCAGAATAAATAATGATATGAGGAGGATGGTGGAGTGAGCAAGAAAGTAGAAGGTGACAAGCAAGCAAATTTTCATTTAGCACATGAACCATGTTACTACTTCAACAACCCAAAGAAAAAAAGATGTCACCAATGCCCGCCCGCCCAACAAATAAAGTTAATATTAATAATAAAAGCCCTACACAGCAGAAAAATAATAACTGTAAGAAATGAATGATATTTAACAAAATTAAGTGCTAATAGCACGACATATAAGAATTTAGCAAATCTTAGAACATTAACAGCAGGCTTAGAACATTAACAGCATGTACACTTATAAACTCATTTTGGCATTCTCAATTAAGCAAGACCCTAATGCACAAGGCAGCAAACAACTAGCATAGCATCGCAACCATAAGTATGACTATTGTTAAAGAGGGGCCAAATCCAAATAGAAGAATGTGCACATGAATTGCAAATAATACCCATGAAAGAAAAAGTTTGCATAATACACTCATGCAATTAGAAGTACTTATATGATCCCAACAGAAATTATAAAGAACCAAAACCTAGGGTAATGAGAGAGAGGTTAAGAGATTGAGAGGTGGAGTGAAGTATCTCATAATCTGGACGCCAACAACATGGTGTGATAAGGAAAGAATGATGCAGAACAATGAACACAAAGAATTAAAGCAGAAAAGAAAAAAGCTTCCACCAGGGAATCACAACAGTTACTTAATAATAAGGTTCCAAAAAAGAAAAAAAACAACAAAAGGTTCCTTTCCTACTTTCTCTCATATACTTGAGATGTTAGTGAACTCACCTTGTAAAGTTCTTCATCAAATTGTGCTAATTGGGCACACTTTGCCATGACATCTTTTCTCATAAAAAAGGGTGTTTGCAAGGCTGTGTACCCCCTCTTCTCCAAGAATTCTAGGCCAAAGTTGATCAATGCTTGGTTAAGTCGGACACCATCACCTTTGAGGTAGAAGCCTCTACCTCCTGCTACATCAGCACCTAATCATATTTTGCACATCCAAATTAGCATAAATTCCACACGCTACATCATAAAACCATTCCAAACTACTCATCTTACAGGCTAGAGACACCACCATAGAGAAAATGATTTTTATGGTTCATTGTGAAGATGAACCAGCAATACTGATTCGTCAACAAGGAAAGCAGTCCATCATGGTCAACAAGAAAGAAACAAGAACAAAAGCCCAGCTTCATACACTGGTGACCAACAATTGCACAAAATGGTTTAGACCACAGTTGCCAAAACCTTGGAACATCATGATTGTAGTACAATATACGCACTTAGATCAATTGTTAGTTCATTAAATGTCTGTTTAATTGGTACGTTAGTCTAGGTCATGGCACATTTTGAAACTCTATCTTAGTTGTTTAGAACAGTAATAACATGATTTTACAATGAATGTTGGAAAGACTAAAAATTAACTTTCCATGTTTTACAAAAGAAAATAACAGAAAATGCATTACTAGTTCAAATATTTTTAAGTTATTACAGGAAAAATAGCGGCTGGACATGAATTAAATGATTGGCTATTGTAGCCCAATAACAATAGGTTGAATTATTATAGAAAAAGGTGGGCTGCTCCTCTCACGCTCTCCCTAAACTGTGTATTTTCTCTTCTTTAGCACCAGAAATTGGGGCAGCAATTTTCACGATCCAGATCGCACAACACTTCAATCCAGATCAGAAATGTACTGTGATCTGGACATGCATTCCAGAAAACAATTGTGGGGGATCCCACAAATCTGGTAGCTAAGGTTTGGACAAACATATAAGCTTAGGTCAAGTTCCATTTATTAGGCTCAAGGGTTTCTAACAGCCATAACAAGCATCTGTAAATGTACCATATTTGACCAACAAATTAGACAAAAAACCCCAACAATTAAACCTGCTTGCAAGACATAAAACAACTATAGCAAGAGAACAAATAAGATAAATTTATGTTCACATGTTATCTTATCCAAATTCTGATGATAGTCATGTTGGCCATAATTCTTGCATGCATGTCAATCAATCCCTGTGAATCAATCCAAAAAAGGAGGCAGCAATATGAAATGTCCATATACCCTTCTTCAAGTCCGCAATTCCAAGAAGTTCAACAAGGTCAACATGATTCCTCAATTTCTTCTCGCCACGCTTCTCCCCCCATGCCCGGATCACAGCATTAAAATCCTACACAACACTCATTTCTAACCAGTCATTCTACCATTCAAAGAAATACGCACAGAACAACAACAGCACACTCACCTCGTTATCGTTAACCGGGACTGAGTCGTGAACAAGATTGCCAATAGTTGGCAATCTTGAATACAGTGCATCTTTAGCCTCTTGTACCTCTTTTTCCTTATCTGCTATCAATTTTTTCGTCTCTTCGGTCTCTTTAATCGCTTCCGTTGCATCCTCTTTCGCCTAAATCAGTTAAAATTAAGCTAAGATTATGTAAATCAAATTTCGCATAAATTAAATTAATAAATGAAAAGAAAGAAATGGATTAAAATTACTTACGATTTTAAGCTGCGCGACCTTTTTGTTCTGCTTATTAAACTCTCTACGCAAACTATCAAGCTCAAATTGACCTACACAGAAACGACATCAGACAACAGTTAAAACGAAATCAAATGACTAACGCTGCCATACTGAATAAAGCGAAGGACACTTACGCTGCCGCCATTCGTTATCAAACTGAATGATTTCATCGACGATCTCGGTGTTAGCATAACGACGGCGCTGTGACTCGCGTATTTTCTCTGGGTTGTTGCCTTTCTCTTCGCGAAACAAGTTGATGTCTAACATCTTTGCTACTGCAAGAGATTAGGGTTTCTTCGAGGCCACAGCGGGCGCTTGTGGCTGCAGATTTGAAGGTTTAGTAGAGAGGGAGTAACGGCTGTGAGGGAAGAGAATCGGCTTGTTGCGAAGCTAAGTAGGTATGACGTATTCGGATTTATCCAGGTCAAGTAATTGGAGCGGTTAGATAAACCCGGGTCAGGACCCATAGATGGCCGCAGTATTTTTATGTTCGGTTATGTCTTTAAACCATAGTTGTTAAATCCAGTTCAGTGGCCGCCTTGGTCTAGAGCCTGAGTTCCGGGGTTTTGACCGAGTTAGCTGGGTCAGCAAAGTCAATTTCTATTTAAAAAAATTAAAAATAATATCATTTTAATAAATAAAATAAATAGAAGTTAACAGATTACAACTCAGTTTTTAACCGAGTTTTGTTGAGTCAATCGGGTCACGTCAGGTTACGACTCATCTTATTTTTTATCAATCCAGCCCCGTTCCATCCCGGGTCGCCTGAATCTCAAATCAACCCATCATATCTGACTGGATTTTAAAACACTACTTTAAACCCACTTTTAATTTAGTGGAACCATCAATACTTGTAGCCAAACCTATGGTTTAACAAAAGTTGAACGGTGATTAAGTTAGATCAAGCTCAGTTCAAGATAAAATACATCAAATTAAATCTGAGATTGTAAAATAAAAAAAAGGTATTTTTTATTATATTTTATTTAAAAAATTAATGTTTAATATTGTTTAATGACACCATATAAATCAAAAAAAAATTATTTAATAATGTAATATTTGTAAAATTTGATCACAATTCTAATTTTATTTTAATGATATTTTATTTGATATTGTTATGTAGTTAAAAAAACCAAAAAATCATAGTACTTGTCAAATAAGTTTTATATGTTGTGAAACTGTAAGTAGTTTAATGAAATAATAAAAAAATATTTTATATAAAGTATTATTTATTTTATGATATAATAAAAATAGTTAAATTTACGGTATTTAAATTAAAAATCATCAATATTAATATATATCTTTTTAATTATTTTATAATCTTAATTTAAAAAAAAAATTGTTAATTAAACACATTCTTAACTACTTTTTATTTAACTTCAATTTCAAATAAAGTTTTAACAAAATATATATAAATATTAAACCAACATCGACTAAAAATATTTTTATAAAATATTTTTTTCAAATTATAATCATAAAATTTATCATTATATTAAACACATTAGAACATATGAGGTTAATGCTCTTATCATGTTTTATATTTATTTTTTGAATTGTCTCTTTTTTTTAATGGTATACAAGAGACTTCTAAACTAAAAAATTATTGAATTAGCCTGTTTGTTTGATTGTTTAATGGGAAATGGTTTTTTTTATTAATTAATGTTTTTAAAAAAATTATATTTATTAATTATTAGGAAAGTTGTTAATAAAAACTATTTTTCAATAAAAAAAATAGTATGTTTTTTAAAAAGGTGTTTTTATTTTATTTTAGATGGAAAACATTTTCTAGAAGTTATAAAAAAAATTAAAAATATCATATTATTTGCTAATTATATCAAATTTAATTCTTAAACTTTATATATATATATATTATTTTAAAATTTCACCCCTTAAAATTTAATTTTTATATTAATTTTGGTTATCGTTTTTATAATTATTATTTATTTTTTTCTTATTATTTTTAATTGAAATTTTTTTATCTATCAAATTTGGTTTTTATTATTTTAATTATTATTTATTTTATTTGAAATAATTGATAAAATGATAATTATTACTATTTTAATTTTCTCATCTTTTTAATTATTTTTTTATTTTAATAATTTTTAAAAATAAAATATTAATAAGTTATTTCCAGTTCATTTTTCATGACATAGTGAAATGTTAAAAAATATTTTTTAATTTATTTTTTATTACACTACAATACATCAAAAAATAATTTATTTTTTGAAAATTTATTTTAAAAAAAAATAATTTTCAAAAAACAAACAGACATTATAATGTGAATTGACAAAGATTGTGACTTTTGAATTCACACTCAAGCTTGGTATTTTTGAACTAATTATGTTATAAAAAAAATATTCTTACAAATCTTGACTTGAAAAATTAATTAAAATATATATATATATGTATTTTGAATTGAAATTACAATTTAAGTTTAAGATTTCTTTAAGGTACTTCGGAGTTAGTTTCCATGTAATAAAGCAAGCTCTCTCTCTGGATTTTACACAAATTATTCGTATTTAAACTAGCTTGTTTTTTTTATAAAAAAAAAATTACTTTAAAGTTAAGCCGTCGTTATGTTGCTCGATAGACACGAATGAATAGCTTGGAATAGGAATAAGGAAATCGGAATGAGAATCAGATAATGAAAATGGCGATCTAAATCCAAACACCGTGTTCGACATCTTAATACGGGAATCAAAATGAAACACTAAAACAACTATCATTGTTTCTGGTGTAAACAAATTTAACTAGAATGACATCATATATTTTCTGTTGGAGCTTTTAGTATTTCGTGTTGTTATAATAATAGATGTTGTTTTTAAAAATATTTTTTATATAAAAATAATATTTTTTATATTTAAAATTTATTTTTAATATCGATACATTAAAACAACTCGAAATACTAATAAAATAAAATAAAAAAATACATTGTTAATTCTTAATTCTCTTTTCAATAATACATATGAGATAACGCGTTAAGCCACTAAAAAATCATCAGTTAAGATCTTTAAGATTTAAAATATCATTTTCAATTCTTTTTATAATTAAAAGCACTTTGTAAACATTAATAAACTTATTTACAGTCTTAAATCAGCATTTAATTAGTTGAAAAATAAAGGCTCCTTTGAAATTTTAAAAATTTCCTCTTGTTTGTTTTTATATTTTAAAAATATTTATATTTTTTATATTTTTTTACTTCAAATTAATATTATTTTTAATATTTTTATATCATCTTATACTTGATGTCAGAAATAATTTTTTTAAAATATAATAAAAAATAATTTTAATATATTTTTAAATAAAAAATATTTTGAAAAATATATATGCAAACAGTCCCTGAAGGATTACTATATTAACATGAATAAAAACACACCCACTACCCCACACCTAACCATACAGATCCAACAGTCACTCTTGATTGTGTTGACTTATGGTTTAATAGCATTTCTTAAGCTGGACATTAGCATGACGACAGCTGCTGTCGTCAGCATCAACTTCGTTGACAAACTCGTCACCTTTTTTTAATTGACCATCCATGTAATAAGCATCCTTTAAATCATGTTAATTGTAACAATAATTAACAGACGTGATGAGGAGGAGGAGTATATTGTGGTTGTAGCGGTGATAACAATAACAATAATATAATATAAATAAAAATGTATTTAAAAAATAACAATATTATCACTGTAAGACATGTTAATGGAAGATAAATAATAGCTGTACAGTGATAATAATTTATTTTCTTGGTAAAAAAATGTTAATTGAAGTGATGGCAGTGGTAGAAGTATAATAGTTAAACTTGGCTAATCTAAGATTTAGGTAAGAATTTGATGGATTAATTTAAGTCAATTCAAATAATATAATTTAATTTTTAAAAATTAAAATAGCATTGTTTTTAAAAAAAATCAAATTAAATTTTAAGGAGATTAATTAAATAATGGGTTCATCTGTCAAGTGTTCGAGCCAACTTCAAGTTGAACCTTTAGACACCTAACCCACGCCACAAGATAAGTCGGCGAGACATTAAGCCCACCCAAGATCAATAATCATCGTACATATAATAAATAAAACAATATATCATCCTTGTTTTTATAATCATTAAGCTGTGTTTAATTTTTGTTTCCAACCCATCATTTTATTTTTATTTTTATTGTATTTATTTCAACTAAATACATATAAATAAAGAATGAAACTTTCATTTTCATCCCCACCACTCCATTCCTTATTACCAAATAACACCAACAAAAAGACTTTTATGTATTATTTATTGTATTTTGCAACATCAACCAAACATAAAGATGCTTATTTTATCTTACACAATCATATTAAACATTTCACTTGGTACAACCCAATTTTTATCCCCTCCCAAAATTTTTCAAAATTTCCCAAAAAACTTTATTTCTGTTAAAAAAATAATCATTTTTAAACAAATTTTTTCAAAGGAAAAGGTTTTATGCTTACAATCACGCAGGAATTTAATTTACAGTTAGTAAAAAAACAATACAAGCATGTAATCTGTTGTTTAATTGAAGAGAAACTAGAAAAAATAATTGAAAATGGTTATAATTGAAGTAAATAGAAAACCAGTGATCAAGATAGAGAAGATATGGGCATGTTTGGATTCCGAAAAATTAACAAAATTAATTTATTTATTTTGAAGTACAAGAATGGAGTTTAGATTCACTCCCATAACCCACAAATTAGTAAAATCATCTAATAAAACCCATAATTCAAGATGACATCATAATTAATGTCAAAACAAACATATTGAACAGGGTCACAAAATTACCATTAGGTTGTGTTTGATATTCTGTAAGAGGCAGGGGAAAGTGAAAGAGTTGGGACTTAACTTTGTTTCCAGGGTTAAGTGCTAACCTAGCCAGGGGTAGGTTAAATGTTAAGGCCGTGCTTGGCCTAGGATTAAAGATTGAAGTTAAAGTGTTGATGGATTAAGCATTAAAGGATGAAATGCCAATAATATAAAAAAGTGACGGAGGAGTAAAATGTTAAAATTTTGAACTTGGTGCGTAAAAATCACGTGTAATGGTGGAACCTAGTAAATTTAAAATCATAGTTTAAATTAAATTAAATATAACAAAAATAACATATATTATAAAAAACTACTCTGAAGAAAAATATCTTTTAAATTTTTCTCAAATTAGGGTTAAGCGTTAACCCTTTAATTTTTTTTCTATTAGATTTGTTTTTTTATTCTAAAATTTTATTTTTTTAATTATTTTTTATATTTTTAAATTATTTCAATATAACAATATAAAAATAATTTATATATATATATTCGAATAAAAAACACTACCATGTTCGTTACATTTAGTTTATTAGATTCCACTTCATCTCTTTGAAACTTAATTTATTAATATTTGATCAAATATTACGATACTTTACGTTTCAATCATTTTTTTATATTCTCAGCACTTTATCTTTGAACATCTACTCTATTAATACTAAAATTTCCAGTTTTTCAACTCCGAATCAAACAACTTCAGTG